>JADRCD010234973.1:0-22577 GCA_019843815.1 Montemys delectorum
AAAAAACTTTGGAGGGGGAGGTGGAGTGGGGAAGAAATCAGACTTATTAAGTGCACCACAAGGGGCAGCAACCTAGGCAGTGAGTAATAAGAGTACCACCTACCTAAAAATACCCTTTAAATAAAAAATATGTATAACAGCTGATCATCACAACTGCTTGAAACTATAGGATCAGTATGTTTACTAGTCTCACACTGATGCGCACCAGATCTCTAGAACTTTCTCAGCTACAAACCTGAAACTGTATCCACTGAGTAACTCCTGAGGCCCCTCCCCCAGCTACCCACCCTTCTGCTTTGTCTTGCTGTGAGCTTGACCCAAAGCCCTGAAGGTTTATCTGAGTCATATCATATGGTAGAATTTCCTTGGGAAAAACTGGATTTTGAGGTAAGATGGGCCTGAGTTGAATCCTAGTTCCAGCCTGTGTTTGCCAGTGCCCCTAGGCTAAATTGTCTCTTCAAGTCCCAGTCTCGTTATTTCTAAAGTGGTGGTGATGACATCTGTCCCGAAAGGTTGTTCTGAGTAGCATGTGAAACTATGGGTCTAGAAAGGCTAGCCAGTGTGCCAAGTACTGGTTATTTGATAAATAGTTGTTCTTAGCTAGCAGTAATTAGACTGGACTTTTTGAGAGAGTGTCTTATTTTTCTTTGTATCTGCAGAGCCTCAAACCATGCCAAGCACTTGATTGGAACGGTTTAGGAAACTATTTGAGTTGGAATATTGTATCCTCAGTCTGTGTTGGTCTGTAGTCACTCTCCAGTAATCCCATGGCTTTAAAGAGTTCCAGAGTCAGGTCACCTGTGATTTGAAACCTGGCTCTGGTACATACTTGCTTTATTGTCTTTGGAAAAGTTATTTAATATCTGTTTCTTTATCTGTAAAATAGAGATTATCACAGGACCTAACCTCCTAAGATTATGATGAAGAAAAATGAGTTTTTACAAGAAAACCTTGAAAATAGTAGCTGAAGTATAATGAGTATGCAGAAAGGTTGCCTTTTATTATTTTAACACATATTCCATTCTGATGACTCTTTGTTTGTTTGTTTGTTTGTTTGAGACAGGGTTTCTCTATGTAGCCCTGGCTGTCCTGGAACTCACTCTGTAGACCAGGTTGGCCTCCAACTCAGAAATCTGCCTGCCTCTGCCTCCCAAGTGGCGGGATTAAAGGCGTGCGCCACCACCGCCCGGCCTATTAAAGATTTATTTATTATATGTTAAGTATACTGTAAGTACACTGTAGCTGTCTTCAGACGCAGCAGAAGAGGGGGTCAGATCTCATTATGGGTAGTTATGAGCCACCATGTGGTTGTGGGATTTGAACTCAGGACCTTCGGTAGAGCACTCAGTGCTCTTAACCGCTGAGCCATCTCTCCAGCCCCTCTGATGACTCTTAAGTCTTTATTTCTACTTCCAACTCTTTCTTTTGCTCCACATGGGTAGGTATTTACAATAACCTGCTCTGAATTTCCATGTAAATGAATAATGGACAACTCAAACTTAATATGTAGAAAATCAGAATCTTGGGTTCCTCTTCCACCAGATCGCATGTTTCCTCTATCTTTCCCTTTTCTATAAATGGGACACAAGGGCAGCCTGGGTAAAGTCTGTAGGTCACAGGATTTAGAGTGGGCTAGTCCTACTTGTTTTTCCTTCTCTTCCCAGCCTTTTGACCTCTGTGAAGGTAATAAATATGCCCAGATACTTTGCGACTTATTGATGCCTTTATATTCATTTGTACATTTGATGCTCAAAGCAAACTGGGTCTTTTTTTTTTTTTTTTTTTTTTGGTTTTTCTGAGACAGGGTTTCTCTGTGTAGCTCTAGACCAGGCTGACGTCGAACTCAGAAATCCACCTGCCTCTGCCTCCCAAGTGCTGGGATTATAGGCGTGCGCCACCACCGCCCAGCTGCAAATTGGGTCTTATAAGTCCTCTGCTTGAAGCTCCCAGCCGCTTCCCATTGCTGTAGAGTCAGATCTGCTTCCTGTATGGCGGGGGTACAGATTTCTGCAAAGCCAGTGGAGTTGAGGGGAAAGATAAACTGTGGGCACCAGGACAGTGCTCCTGTACATATCATGCCAGCCATGCTCAGGTGGCCTGTAGCTTGGCAATTTGGTAGTCTTGCTTATGGGACCCCTTCCGCTCCCAGGTGCTGCTATTCATCTGTTAGGATCACTCTAGAGTTCCCTGTTTTTAACTTTCTACTTTTTTCTTTAGATCCTTTCTCCCTTCTTTCCCATCCCCCCTCCATTTCTGTGTGTTGCTAGAAATCAAACTTGAGGACTGGTACATATTAGGCAAACACTCTCCCACAAACCCCCTCCCTGCTTTAATTTTGTTTTTTGTTTTTTTCTTCTGTAGGTACTGTTTATTTTAGTCTAACTGGGTTTGAAAAATAGTGATTTAAGTAAAAAACATTTCTTTCCTGATACTGAGGACACCTTGGAGAACAGGTTTTCCCCATATGACACTGCCAGCTGGCACCTACAGCTGGTAACTCCAGCTGGCACCTACAGCTGGTAACTCCAACATTTGGGAAGCAGGGGCAGGAGGGCTGTTGACTACTCAAAGGCCAAGTTGGTCTACATAATGAGTAAGTTCTAGGCCAGCCAGGATTACATTGAGAGAGCCTGACTCAAAAGCTACACCCCTTCTTCCATAGGTAGGGGAGAGGGAAGAGAGGAAGAAAGAAAGAACCTGGATAACTAAAGTCCCAGAAATGTATAAATACTGTTAATTTCAGCGGGTAGCGTTTGTACCACAAACCCTAAGATGCACCTCTATTTGTGTTGAAACCACACAAACACCATTGCATAGGATACAAATAGTCAGTGGTTAATATTTGTTTTTAGACTACCCTAACAATATATTCAATCTTTATTAATAAGCCTTTGAAATGTCTGTTTGCCTGTACTTTGCTATTTTAAGATATTAGCTATCTTATGCTTAGGATTAAACAAAGAAGATAGACATTTCTTTTCACAGAAATCTACTTTTATTTTAAAAGGAAGACAGTAAAGACAATCAGTGAAAATTGTGAATGTCTAGAAATGTAACATTGACTAAATAAGCTGACAGAGTAGGGAACATGATGTAAGAGATTATCACTCCTGTGAACTGTCAAACCACAAGTACTTGAAGAGAAAACCCCATATGACGCCTGCCAGTAACTCAGCGGTGAAGATGCCTGAATGATGGCTCTTCATCACAGGGCTCAGCTACTTGCAAGGAAAACAAAGTGGAAGTGATTATTTTTATTTATTATATTTTGAGACAGAATCTCTGTAGCTCAGCTGGCCCCAGATATCCTCTAACTAATGGCACACCTCCTATCTCAGCCTCCAAAGTTCTTGGATTAATTATAGGCACGAGCTACCATGCTTGACGTACTTTAAATAAATGTCTAGTAAGCCCATGTTTAGTAGTGAAGCTCCTTCTGAAGTTGGGTGTTTGGTCTGTGGCAGGCTCTCTGGGAATCATGAGGCTGTTACAGACACAGCCTCACAGCCCTGCCCCACTCTTCACTCTACTCAGTTCTCCCAAGGCCCATTGTCCACAGTATAGTTGCAGCTATGCAGGAGAAGGACCCAAGAAGCCAGAGAGCCAGGGTTTCCAACTAACTTGTTTGTTTTTGAAGCTGTTTCTTGACTTTCCAATTTGATGATATCTATTTTCCACCTCATGTAAAAGATTAGCATCTATATGTCACTTGTCCTACCATTCTCCCAGTATATCAATTCTGGCTGTTGGTATCAAGCAGTTACATTCTGCTGCTGATGTAATTATTGTTTACATAGAGCCATATATGTCTAACAGTCACCTTAATATAGTTTCCTTGATATTAAAAGTAGTCCTTTTGTTGTTTTTAATTGATATACAAATGCATACATAGTAAAATTCACTTTTCTTTTCATGCTGGAGATTAAACTTAGGCCTCACATGTGCTGAATATGAACATATACCATTGAGAAACATTTTTAGTATATGATTTTATGGGGCTTGACAGATGTAAGTAGCTATATGCTCATCACTGAAGCTAGACTCTAGAAAGTCTCCTTATAGACATCAGCTTATTTCTATGATCTTTCCTCTCTCCTCCTCCTTTTTTCCTTTTGGAATCACACTGGATATGCTGTTCACATCATTCATCACTGTGACTGACATTCACGGAAGCAGCTGAAGAGAGGATAGTTGTATTTTGGCTCTGGCTTTAGCAGTGTAATCCACCATGGAGAGGATGGCATGGCGGAGGGAGTCCACGGTGGGAGCGAATGGGTGCAGAAAGGAATCAGATTGCTCTGGCTGGAACCAACCCGGGTGCTGCTTTGAAGAGCCACCCCAGTCTCCTAGTGCTATCTAGGTCAAAGTCCCAAAGGCTCCATAATCTTCCAAAAGGGTCCATCTGGCCGGGAGCACGTGCTCAGACATGAGCATGGGGGGTGCCTCAGAAAGACATGTCATCTACCATGTGGAGCCTTCTCAATCTTTTCCTGGCAGAAAACTGCGTTCTTTGACGTTTTTTGCTCTGTGTTCTCTATATACGTAGTTGACCCCAATCCTAAAACTTTGTGTTTTGTTTGGCTTTTTAAGTTTTCCAACCTCTTTGTTGAATCCTTGGAACTTCCCTTCATCAAATTCAGGGCATTATACTCTGTTCTTTACTGCCTTTTCTATGTTCTAGACCTTGTTTCCTAAATCTGTATCTACCTTTCCTGGGAACACACTCTGCAGTAGACTCCAGGAAAGAGCATACAAATGGTAATTGTTTTCTTTTTCTTTTTTGGTTTTTCGAGACAGAGTTTCTTTGTATAGCCCTGACTGTCTTGGAACTCACTCTGTAGACCAGGCTGGCCTTGAACTCAGAAATCCGCCTGCCTCTGCCTCCCAAGTGCTGTGCCACCACCACTCGGGAATTTTTTTTCATGTTTACATATTCAAAAATATCTTATTCTGGTGCTTGTATATATCAGGTCTCATTCTGAATTATATGTTAGTTTTTTAAAATTGTAAATAATAATGTTCCATCTTTGAGCAAATACATTCTTTTAAGCCATATTTTGTTCTAAAGACTCATTCCCGAAGATGTTTTTTTGTTTGTTTGTTTGTTTTTGTTTTGTTTTGGCCTGTTTTTCTATCAGTGGATGACAATTAGGCCATTTTACTTTTGAGAAATAAAATGGATCCTTCTAGTTTAGAGACTGTTATGAATAGTGATGACATGGGTACTTGGTCATGTGTTTTGTATGTATTTGTAGACCTGGAGGGTTTACTTTTAGGGGTTTTGGGTTTTTTTTCCCCTTAGGTGTTTGGTGGTAAAATCACTATGGGTTTAGTTTATGGTGAGTTAATGGAAGTAAACTCCCTTTCAGAAGTTCATTGGCAAATTTTAGACAACCCCTTTTGTGAATCACCTATTCAAATATTTTGTACGTTTTTGTTATTATTAATTTTCTTTTAGAAATTATTTTACATGTATGAGTTTTACCTGTATGAACATCTCTATGTAGCATGTGTATGCCTGGTGCCTGAGGAAGTTGGAAGAGGGCATCAGATCCCTTGTAATTGGCACTACAGATTTTGGGCCACCATGTGGGTGGTGGGAATTGAGTCTAAGTCTTCTGGAAGCTCACCAATGCTTTTAACCACTGAGCCATCTCTCAGGCCCTGTTTTCATCCTTACTTAACTATGGAAGGTCACCAATGCTCTTAACCACTGAGTCATCTCTCAGGCCCTGTTCTCATCTTTACTTAACTAGAAGTCTGACTTTTTTTGAAATAGGGTCTCATTATATCTTTGGCTAGCTTGGAATTCTCTATGTAAACCAGGCTGGCCTCAAATTCACAGAGATCCATCTTCCTCTGTCTCCTGAGTGTTATGATAAAAGGCATATACCACCACATCCAGCTGGATATATGCACCTTTTGAAGAGATGTCTTGGAGATATTTTCTTTCATTCTGTGTCTTCATTTTGATCTATAAAGACCTTTTGATGAGCCAGTCATAGAAGAAACAGAGGCAGACAGATCTTTGAGTTCAAGGTCAGCCTGGTCTCCATAGTTCCAGGACAGCCAATGTGCTACATAGTAAGACCCTCATCTCAAAAAACAACAAAAAGAACTGTTGGTAAACATAAATGCTTAGTTTTACTATAGTTCATTCTGTCACTTAAGTAATTTTCCCTGTTTAAGAATTTCTGCCTGCGCTCAGGGGCTTGAAGATTGAGACTATCTTCTAAAGTGTATGGATTTGCTTTGGCGTTTAGCTGTGCGTCTCTCCAGGACTGGCATATTTATGTTCATAAGGTGCTTATCTCTGCACATGGTCTTCTTTATTTACTCATTTGTGAGACAGATGTTGCCATGCAGACATTGCCAGCCTTGAACTCATGGCAGTCCTCTGACTTCAGCCTGTTGAGTGCTGGGATGACCAATATGTGTCATCAGCCTAACTCTCTGGTTATGCTTTGAGTTTCTTGCTGATGACAAGTTGCACCACCTCTCTTCTGGTGTGTGCTTTTACATTGCGTATTATTTTCTAGTCTGTTATGTTCAGGCTTTCTTAAATGTTTTTCTGCTAGGCAGCATAACATACTTTGTTTTTAAATTTTACTGTACTAATTGACTTTGGGGATTTAAATATATTTAATATGATACCTGCCTTTCAAATGTCATATTGGTTCTGTGTTCCTTATTGGGCTTCCTTAATATTATTTGTGTGTGGGTGTGGGTGTGTAGGTGTGGGTGTGTGCACATGTATGTGTTTGTTGGGGTGAGTGCAGATGCATGCATGCATAGTGTGTATATGTAAGTCAGAAGACAACCTTGGGTGTCAATCTTCAGATGCCTTCTTCCGAGCTTCTGTCCTCTTATTATCCTTCTTACTCTCCTGTTGCTGCAGCTTCGAGTGTATTCCACCATGCCTGGCTTTTTTAATGAGTCAGTTCTGGGGATCTAAACTCATCCTCACACTTGCAAGACAAGAGCTTTAGAGACGGAGCTATCTCCCCAGTTCTTGATGTTTCTTTTAAATTATAATTTTATTGAGACTTAAAACAAAACAAAACCACCAACTTTACTCATGCTTCTAATCCCAGTACTTGGAAAGGGGAAGTAGAGGGATCAGGAGTTTGAGGCTGGCTTGGACTCCATTAGATACTGTCTTAAAAACCAAAATGAAGCCGGGTGGTGGTGGCGCACGCCTTTAATCCCAGCACTTGGGAGGTAGAGGCAGGTGGATTTCTGAGTTTGAGGCCAACCTGGTCTACAAAGTGAGTTCCAGGACAGCCAGGGCTACACAGAGAAACCCTGTCTTGAAAAACAAAAACAAACAAACAAACAAACAAAAAAAAACAAAAGAAAAGAAAAAGAAAAAAAAAAAAGAAAGAAATTACCAATTGTAAATTTTTATTTCAGTGGTTTGTAGCTGTTTGTTTGTTTGTTTGTTTGTTTTGCAAATTATGTCACTGGAGCTGGAGAGGCAGCTTAGTGTTAAGGGCATTTGGTGTTCTGGAGATGGGTTCAGTTCCTAATACCCATGTGGCAGTTTACAACCATCTGTACATAACTCCATTTCTAGGGGATTCAAAGCCTTCTACAGACCTTTGCAGGCACAGATGTGATGCACATTCATTCAGGAAAACACACATACACATAAAGATAAGATAATAAATTAAAAAAAAGTCTATTTAGAGAATTATGCAATTGTCACCAAAATAGTCTTAGGGATTTCTGTCACTTTAAAGGTTTGCTTATGTACATTCTTTAGTCCTCATAACAGCTTTCTTAGAGGGTTGACTTACTCAACATGCCCCATTTAAGTCGCCAGTCAGTAGCTGTTTGTACCAAGCTATAGTCACCACAAACCAGTGTTTTAGAACATTTCCTCACAAAACAAACAAAACAAAAACAATAAAAAAGAACTTGATTATGGTCTAGAGGGAGCATAGCATGCCTTTAACCTAAGAACTTGGAAGGTAAAAGCAGGAAGGTGAGAGTTCAGGGCCATCCTCAGCTACATAAAAAGTTTGTGGTGAGGATAGGTTACAGGCTCCAACCGAAACCCAAACCAACCCTGTAGCCACAGTGGCTACTTTCCAGTGACTGTCTCTGGTCCTTGGTAGTGGCTAGTCTTATTTATTTTCTATCTCTTTGGATTGGCTTATTCAGAATATTTTTGTATTAAATAGAATCAAACATTATGAAGTCTTTTGTGTCTGATTTCTTTCATTTAGAATAATAAGCCTCAAGATTTATCTGTCACATGTATCACTTCTTGCCAAATAATATTCCATCATATGAATATCCTGTATTTTATTTGTCTGTTTACCAGTTAGATGCACTCAAATTTCTACTTTTGCTGTTGTAAGTCTTTGTGTGCAACACTTTTGTGGACATTTGCCTAGGAAGAGAATTGCTGGGTCATATGATAATGTGTTGCTAGGGATCTATCCCAGGGCCTTGTAACAGCTAGGCAAGTTGCACCACTCAGGTTTTGAAACTGAGTCTTGCTAAGTGGCTCATGTAGGCCTTAAATCTGCATGACCCTCTTGCCGCACTACCTTCCGAGTACTGAAGTTAGAGCCGCACTCCATTCTTCCTGGCTGTATGTTGAACTTTTCAGTACTTGTTCAACTTGGCTGTGCCACTTTTCATTTCTATCTGGAGTGAAAGAGAGTTCCAGTTTCCCCACACCTTCCCAAACACTTTTTTTTTTTTTTAAATTTTTTGTTTTATTTTATTTTGTTTTTTCCAAGACAGAGTTTGTGTAACAGTTCTGGCTGTCCAGGAACTCACTTTGTAGACCAGGCTGGCCTCAAATTCACAGAGGCCTCTGTCTCCCGAGCGCTGTGATTAAAGGCGTGTGCCACCTCCCAGCTTCCCAAACACTTCCTTCTGTCTTTGTGATTATAGTCCTGGCTGACGTGCCTTAGCTCATTGTGGATTTTATTGATTTCCTCTGACCTCTGAGGACACTGGCCCTGGTCATTTGTCACAAGTTTCCTGGCCATCTGTCTATTACCTTTGGAGAAATATCTGTTCAGAGATTTTGCCCGCTTTTATTTGTACATTTTCTATAATAGATGGTTTTGTCAACATTTTGTTTTCTCCTTCTGTGTCTCTTGATTGCACTATTCAAAAAATGGCCCATTTAATTTAATAAAATTTTGGTCATAGAGTTGTTCACATAATTACTTTATTGTTAATGTCATTGGGGTCAGTAATAATGACCTTCCATGTATTTCTAGCATTAGTAATTTGTATCTTTTTTCTTGATTAATTAGCCTGGCTAGAGTTTATTGATTCTATTTTTCTTTATAGATCCAATTTTTAATAATTTTTTTCTCTACAGGTTTCCTGTTTTTTAATTAATATTTTCCATTTTCTTTTTCTTCTTTTTCTCTTTCATCCTTTCTTTCTTTCTCTTTCTCTCTCTCTCCTTCCCTCCCTCCCCCCTCTCTCTCTCCTCTCTCCTCTCTCCCCTCTCTCTCTCTCTCTCTCTCTCTCTCTCTCTTTCTTTCTATTTTTGATTTTTCAAGACAGGGTTTCTCTGTACAGCCCTGGCTGTCCTGGAACTCACTCTGTAGACCAGGCTGGCCCAGAACTCAGAAATCCACCTGCCTCCCAAGTGCTGGGATTAAAGGCGTGCGCCACCACCGCCCGGCTCTCCTTTCTTTTTTGACTTTTGGGGAAGGTCCTTTTGAGTCAACTTGAATGCAGTACTCTGCTGTCCTTTCTTTCTTTCCTCTGCTTGCTTTGGACCTCAGTTGTTGTTCTTTCTCTGACGTGTTAAGGTAGAAGCTAGGCTATGGATTGGAGCTGCTGCTTCTTCCCTAACACGTGTTTTTTGCCACATCTCACAAACTTTGATAATTTATCTTTCATTTAGCCCAAAATACTTTTACATTCTCTTGAGGCTCATTTGACTCGGTTAGTTAGTATGGTTGCTTCATCTCCAAATATCCTAGACTGTACAACTGTTGTGTTCATTCTTCGTTGCTTCTAGAAACATTACATGGTGGTTTGAAAACATACTTTATACAGTTGCTACTTTTTTTCCCCTTTTTGTCTGCATTTATTTTATGCCAAATTTATTCCAGTGCCATGAGTTTTTGTTTCTTCTTTTTCTTCTGTGCAGCCTCCTCTTCTGGCTTTGGAGCAATCTGCTCCTTCTCAGTGAGGTTCATCTCCATGTGGCGGGGGAGCTCATGGATGTGTTAGTCTGGCCATGAGCTCTGTAGGTTCGTCGGAGAGTCTTAGGTGCCTTGTTCACCCGGGCGTGTTCCATGACTGGACAATCTACATCTAAACCCCAAGTTCAGCATTCTTCTCTGCATTTTTAAGCATGTGCAGTAAAAACTCAGCACTCCTTTTTTTGGCCACTGTCCCTGTGTCCAGCCCCACTGTTTGGCCTGAGTGCACCTACTGGGCTCCATTATACTGCCGAAGTGGCACGCACTGCTTCATTAAAGTGACATCTTTCAGATCCATGGTGGCTCTGTGGATATTCGTACCCTTGATGGCCTGGGCAGTTTCCCAGGTGTTTGAACCTCTTGATTTGCGTGATTTTCTGGGGTTTTCTGAATCAGGAGAGTAGTAACAGGTGACCTCTGGCTGCTTACAGCAAGAGCCAGTTGCTGCTTTTGGAACTTGCCAAGGTGTGCTTTGTGGCCAAGGATGTGGTCTGTCTTTGATAACTGTTCATGTGACTTTGAGAATAGTATGTCTTCCTCTGTTGTTGGATTAAAGAAGCTGCAGGCGTCAGAACTAGTTAAGTGATAGCGGCACTAGTGTCAGCCTTGTCCTTACTAATTTTCCTGTCTTGTTGAGGATTAATGAGGTTGAAAAATTCATCAGTTTCTCTTGGTAGTTCTTCAAAGGTTTTGCTTCCTATATTTTGGTAAGCTACTGTTCGGTACACGTATGTTAAGAACTATCATGTCATCTTGGAGAATTGGCTCCTAAGCAGTCTGTCATGGCCCTCTTTATTCCTAACAGTTTTCCCTTTTCTGAGCTCTGCGTTATCTGAAACTTAATACAACTCTTTAAGCTTTCCTTTAGTGTTAACATTGCTTCTTTTTCTCCATGCCTTTTCCTTTTTTTAAAGATCTGTCTTATGTGTATGAATGTTTTGCTTGCGTGTGTGTGTGTGTGTGTGTGTGTGTGTGTGTGTGTACTGCATGCATGCATGCATGGTGCACATGGAAGTCAGAAGAGGGCATCAAATGGTTGTGATCTGCCTTATTGGTGCTGGGAACCAAACTTAGGTCCTTAGATCAGTAATTATTTAGTCACTGAGCTTCTCTCTACACTCTTGGTTGTTGTTGTTGTTGTTGTTTTGAGACAGTCTCATGTAGCCCTCACTTGCATTGAACTTACTAAGTAACTGAGTCTGGCCTTGAACTTCTCCTGATCTTTCTGCCTCTGCCTATGAAGTAATGAGTTTACAAATATGTGCTAGGGGGTTCTGTCCCTTTTAATGATATATAATGTCATATTTAAAGTAGTTCTTTAAAAAAAGATGTACTTTTATTATTTTACTTATGAGTCTTTGTAAGAGTCTGTCATGGGTATGTACATATATAAAGCAGGTACTGGAGGAAGCCAGAGCAGTAAAATCCCCCTGGAACTAGAGTTACTGGTGGTTGTAAACTGCCTGATGGTGATGCTGGGAATTGAACTTGGGTCTTCTGCAAGAGTAGTACAGGCACCTAACCAGGAGACATCTCTCTAGTCATGAAAGGGGTTTTCTTGGACAATATAGTTGGCCTTTTCCCCCTCTTATTCCACTGACAGATATATATTACTATATTTTACTCATAGACTTTTAATTGATACTGTTTCTAACTATTTTCTAAACCTGGTAAACAGTCATTGGTGCGTTTGACCATGCATAGACTTGTACAGCGATTAGTGACATAAGAGGGTGGATTCTACCACACGCACAGCTGCATTGTGTTTGTTTGATTTTTTTTTAAAGATTTATTTATTTATTTTATGTATATGGGTACACTGTAGCTGATCAGATGGTTGTGAGCCTTCATGTGGTTGTTGGGAATTGAATTTTTAGGGCCTCTTCTCGTTCTGGTCAACCCTGCTTGCTCCAGTCAACTCCGCTTGCTCCGATTTATTTATTATTATACTTAAGTACACTGTAGCTGTCTTCAGATGAGCCAGAAGAGGGCGTCAGATCTCATTATGGATGGTTGTGAGCCACCATGTGGTTGCTGGGGTTTGAACTTAGGCCCTGTGGAAGAGCAGTCAGTGCTCTAACCCACTGAGCCATCTAACCAGTCGTGTATTTGTTTTCTTAACCTTCCTTTTTTTTCTGCTTCTGTGGATGAATTGAGCATTATATGATTGTACCGACTCCTCTTTTAGTGTACTATCTACACTTCTGTGTATATGCGGTTTATGTATGTTTGTAGATGTTGTGTTCCGTGTGTGGGCATGAATGTGTGGAGACCAAAGTTTGATCTCAGATCTGCCTGCTTTGACACTTTTCACTTGGTTTTATTGTTTGTTTGTTTTTCTTTTTTTGTGACAAGGCCTCTCACTCACATTTGTGCTCATCTATTCAACTAGTCTGGGGGCACTGGGTTCCAGTGCTGGGGTTCCAGCTGAAGACTGCTGTACCTGGCTTTCAGTGAGTGCTGGGATCTGAACTCAGGTCCTTGTGCTTGTGGTGGCAGACAGTTTACTGGGGAAGCCATGTTCCCAGCCCCAGTCATTTATTTTAAAGTCATTTTTAGCTGGGTGTGTGCTTATATCTGTAATCCCAGGATTCCAGAGGCTGAGGTGGAAGGTTGCTGCTAGTGTGAGGCTAGCCTAGGGTGTGTGATCTTATCTAGTGGTTTGTGTGTATTGGTTGCCCTGGAGTTTGGAGCATTCCTAACAGTGGGGCAGTGTGTGTGTGTGTGTGTGTGTGTGTGTGTGTGTGTGTGTGTGTGTAGCACCAGCATCCCAGTGCCCTGCCTGTCATCTATGATACTGCCACCATTCGAGTCATTCTCCATGTGCTACAGTCACCTTAATTGTTGTTATTTGCATTTTGGATTAATTTAAATTAAAAAAAGTTAATTTGTATCCATTTGTTTCATCAGCCCTCCTTGTATATAGTGTACAGACATTACAAGAGACAGGTAGCCACAGAGCTTCTCACCAGTATCAGTTTTCTTATCTCTAAAGAGCTACCTCTCATATTTCCGGTAGGAGAGGTCAAGTTTTGTCTGAGAAAATTCATATTTTCCTTTACTTTCAAAAGATAACATCACTGAATTCAGTAGTTGGTGTGATTTTTTTTTTTTTTTTTGTGATTTTTTTTTTAAACCCCCTTTTCTGAGCTTTAAATATTTTTATCCGTTTTTTTGCTGTGTGGCTTCATACAGTATGCCTAATGTAACAGTTTTTCTCTTCTAAGGGGTGTGTGTGTGTGTGTGTGTGTGTGTGTATGTGTGTGCGCGCGCACGCACCTGTCTGTCTGCCTGTGTATATGTGCAAGTGCAGTACATAAATGTGTGTTCATAGGTGACAGGACAGCCTCAGGTGTTTCTCAGGTGCTGTCATTGTTTTTGAAGACAGGGTCTCTCTCTTACCTGGAACTCCCTGAGTAGGCCAGTCTGGCCAACCAATCAGCCCAGGGCATCCGCCTGTCTCCAGCTCTGCTGCTCTGGGTTTACAAGTATGCCTACCACATTGGCTTTTTATTTTTATTTGTTTAAATAAGTTCTGGAGATTGCATTTGTATCCTGGTACTTGCAAGCACGTGTTTATTTGCTTAGAGATACTCACTTGTACTAGTAACATTTGTTGAGGAAATTGTTCTATGGTTTGACAGTCTTGTCAAAAAAACAAACAAACAAACCTCAAAACAGCAACAACAACAAAAACCAGTTAACTTTAGGATGTGGTGGATGACACCTGTTTTTAAATCCTAGCACTCAGGAGGCAGAGGTGGGCAAATCTGTGTAAATTCGAGGTCAAACTGTTCTCCATAGTGAGCTCCAGGCCAGTCAGGACTACACTGACTGTTTCACAAGCCTAACAAAGACAAAGAGAGCCCCCAAAACAAGCAAAGCAAAAGCTGCAGGACCACTAGGGAATGCTGTTGCTCTCCCACTGGGGTAGGGGGTCTTTCTGTAGGCTCAGTCTGTTAATCCAGCCTTGATTGGTGTTGACTGTGATAAATTTACAAATCAGCAATTCAGGATTACAATTCTTCCAACCTCAAGACTGTTTTGACTGTTCTGGGTCACTGGGATTCCCATTTGAGAGTGAGTAGTAAATTACCCATTCCTACAATGAAGACAACTAGGCTTTGATAGGAATAACATCAAACCAACAGCATAGGGCTGTTGTTTTAGTAATAATAAGCAGTATGGGAGATACTGTCAAGTCAGTAAAATCACCTCCTTGAACATGCAATGCTTTTCCATGGTTTTTGTTTTTGTTTGTTTGTTTGTTTGTTTGTTGTTGTTTTTGACAAGTTCTCACAGTGTAACTCAGCCTGACCTTGGTTGAGATCCTCCTGCCTTGGTGTCCTGAGTATCCTTTAATATCTTTTAACAGTGTTTAATTTAACACTGTTTAATTTTTGTTGTTGTTGTTTTTTGTTTCTCAAGACAGGGTTTCTCTGTGTAGCCCTGGCTGTCCTGGAACTCACTCTGTAGACCAGGCTGGCCTCGAACTCAGAAATCCACCTTCCTCTGCGTCCCGAGTGCTGAGCCACCACCACCTGGCATTGTCTTGTTTTTGAGACAGGATTTCTCTGTACAACAGAGCCCTGGCTGTCTTGGAACAACTCACTTTTTAGACCAGGCTGACCTTGAGTACGTATGCCACCAAGCTGGGCAACCATCTTATTTTTAATGCTACTATAAAATATATTGATAATCAAGATCATGTTATCTACAAATAGAATATTCCATATTTCCAGTTCAAGTCTCTTATTTATTTTCTTGCCCAATTGTTCACATCTGTGTTTCTAGTGCATGTTAAATGCAGTTGGTAAGAGTGGACATCTTTAGGCCTTTTTTCTTCTTGATCTTAGTAGGAAAACATTCATCTTTACTAGGTAGCATGGTGTTAGTTTATAAATACCTTTAGCTGATTGAGAAAGTTCTGATCTGCTTCAAGTGTGTGCAGAGTGTTAATCATGAAAACATGTTTGGCTGTTGCCATTTTTCGTCTATATCTTTTGACAAATACCAAGGGTGTCCTGTAGACTATTGGTTTCCTGTATGTAATAGTTGTATGTTGAAATATTTCTGCTTGCTAGGTTTTTGCATCTATATTGGTGGGAGGTTGACCTGGTTTTCTTGTGGTGTATGTGTCTAGGTTGGTTACCAGAACACTGGCCTTACCTGTTTTGAGGAATCTGGGTGTTTGTGCTAATTTCTTCTTTAAATGTTTGGTACTATGTGAAGCCTTTGGTCTGGATCTAGGCTTTTTTCTGGAGGTATTAGTTGTTGCTGTGTGAATCATCACAACGTCAGCTTTTTGAGTGCTCCAGGTCTGCCTGCTGCTCTGTCATTCTCACAGCCTGTGTTCTCCTAGTCATTTCCTTTAGCGTAATCTTGACTGTTGACATATAGTCATCTTCAGTACTTGCCTGTAGTCTCTTCTGCTCTGGTCATTGGTAGTAATACTCATTCATTCATTCCTGAGTTTAATAATCCTAGCCAGTTGTTAGAAGCTGTAGTTAAATGTTTATCTGTTAACTGACCTTTCCAGAAAATCTTGAAATAAAGGTATTGTCAATGTTTGTGTAGTTTTCTGCTTTTAATTTATTTCTGCTGCCCTGTTGCACTTATTTTGTTGCACTTATCTCCTCTAGTTTCTTTCTCGTGTAGATTATTAGCTTGTGGTTTCCCATTTATAATACTGTTTAGGATTCTCTAGTGCACAGACTCTGTAGGAATGGCTTCTTCGGGGTCTCAGCTGGAGATTTGCTTCTTGCTTTGTTAAAGAAAAGAGGTTTTTACTTTTTTTTTTTTTTTGAGCTTAACCACTGTAACATTGCTGCCATCCAGACACTTCTGTTGTAAGAAGTAGTATTTCCTGTGTTTCACCCTAAGAAAAAGCATTCTTCTGAGCGCCTTCTGCTCCCCCTCATGCCGTGATCTAAGACAATGTGGGCAGAATTGTGAGACTTGTTCATTATCATGAGCATGTGTATTCAGATAAACCTGACATTATTAAAGGTTCGTTTGCTCCGTACAAACTGTAACTCGATGCTTTTGATTTGATTGAACCACAAAAGTTTTGTGTCTGGTGTTTGTACTGGTGAAATGACTCTTTATAATCCACTCACGTCCTGTCTTCCTGCTGGTGCTCCTATTGATACCTTCAGACATTTACTCAGCCCCTGCTCTGTGCAAGAACTCTGAGCAAGAGAAAGAGAGTTCTTTCTCTTGAGAGTGAGTGAATGAGTGTTTTTGCAGTTTGGTATCTGCTCTGGGGTAGTTGTGATCCAGAGATGGAAAGGGGCAGATGAACTAGGAACTATGTGCACTAGGTTAAAATGTGATAAATGAAGCCCTTGAGTAGGGGGCCCTAAGACCTTAGGAAGGAGAGACAGGAAAGCCAACTGAAGTTTCTAGCTGTTGGTCTGTATTTTTAAAAAAAGTTTTATTTATTTATTTGTTTGTCTATGTGAATGCTTGCTACACATGTGTGTGCAGGCAGAGGGACTGGAAGGAGTGTGTTAGAGTCTTGAAACTGGAGTTATTTGTGGTTGTGAGCTGTGTAGCATGTGTGCTGGGAACCGAATTTGGGTCCTCTGTAAGAATAGAAAATGCTCTTAACCATTGAACCATCTCTCATCCCCTGCTTTGATCAGTCTGTCTGTCCTCCCGTCCGCCCATCCACCCATCCATCCATCCACCCATCCATCCATCCATCCATCCATCTATCCATCTATCCATCCACCCATCCATCTACCCATCCACCCATCCATCCATCCATTGCTTTGTTTTGAGGCAGGGTCTCTACAGTCCAAGCTGACCTAGAACTCACTATGTAGTTCAGGATTTTTAAAAGTTCTTTTATAAACATAGCAGCTCACAGCTGTTTGTAACTCTAGTTCTAGGAGATCTGGCATCCTCTTCTAGCCTTCATGGGCACCAGGCAAAAGTTGTGTACAGACCTACATGTAGGCACAACACCTATACACATAAAATAAACAATAACTTAAAATTTTAATAAGAGTTTCTTTCAATTTTTAATTAAGTGTGTGCATACCCCTGTGCTATGGTGTGCCTATAGGGGTCAGAGGATGGTATGTGGTAGAAGTCCCTTCCTCCCCTTTACATGGGTTCCAGGAATCAGGCTAGTGTTAGCAAGAAGCCTTACCCACTGTCTCATCTTGCTGGTCCTCATTGTCTTGCTGTTTGAAGGGAAACAGCATTTCAGATAGAAAAGCCTGGGAGAGAGTCTCTGGGCAGGGGAGATGAAGTGGAGAAAGCCCATCTGAATTTGGAGTTTTGAGTGTGCACTGGGGCAAGATAGGCTGATGAGTATGATAGGCTCAGAACAGCACTCTGTCAGGAGCAAAGGACTTAGGCTGCAGCTTTATAGGCTCTTGTGAGCTCCTGAAGATTTCGTCAGAGCACTTTTAAGTTGCTTCCTTGGCTCTTTGGGAGTCAGCTGTTCTCTTTTGCCAAAACTTCTTCCTTGACAATAAAATGTTCCTTTGTTTTTTATTTTTTTCACTCACAGTTCACTGAGACCTTTTTGACCGAGAGGGACAAATTGTCCAAATGGAGTGGAATTCCTCAGTTGCTCCTTAAGCTGTATGCCACCAGCCATCTGCACAGTGACTTCGTTGAGTGCCAAAACATTCTCAAGGTAACTGATAGGGGCCTTAGAGAGCCTGTGCTCAGGTCTTCAGAGGCCCCAAACTATTGACCTTTTAAAAATAGCCAGTTTTTGTATGAGTTGTAGAACACTGGAGAAGTTCGGAAAAGAAGAAAATAATCACTAGTTATTCCAGTGCCCGGTAATTTGTTTCCCTCACCCCCATCTCCTCTGATGCTAGGGACTGAGCCCAGGGCCTTGTGCATGCTAGGCTGCAATTGTACCCAGAGCTCCTATCCCCACTCCTATCCCTAGATGACATTCTTTTTGAAAAGAATTTTAAAGGCCCTGTATCACTGAAGGCTCTTGGGAGAACCTTTATGGCTGTCAGTAGTTATCACTAATGTAAGATTGAAGTTAGACTGTTGGTCAAGTTGAGAGTACTATGACATTGTTCTAGACACTTGTTTTCCAACTTGAGTGCTTTCTCAGTGCTGGCCCACACTCATTACTTCTGACTTGGGACTGGGACCAAACACGAATTTAGAGAAGCACAGTTGAAGCCACAGTTGTAACCTGTGTAAGCCTGCGGTCATGATAACGCTGAATACTACAGTAGTCTTCAGAGGCCAAGTGTTGATGACTACATCTCAAAGTTTATTCTAAACTTGCTTATTAAATAAATTTAGTTGTTCCCTTTAGGAAGAGATATTACATGTTCATCCTTCACAGTCTGATTGCTAGAAATAATTATAGCCTCCATGTGTACCTTAAAATGATTTCCAAGCTGAGTGTGGTGCCTACAATCCCAACATTTGAGAGGCCAGAGGCAGGTGGATCTCTGAGTACAAGGCTGTCTATCCTTTACTACATAGTTAGTTAGTTCCAAGCTAGTCAGGGATTGTCTCTCAAAACAAAACAAAAAAACTAAAGGTGTTTTCCAGAAACCTGCCAAATCTCTGTTACAGACCTGAGGTAAAACTGAAGGCTTGGGAAATTAATATCCAAGTGACCTTGGTGTGTGGTGCGCTTTATTCATTCATTCAGTCTGTTACTGCCTTTTATGAACAAACAATGCTATGCCCCTCCCAGAGTTTGAGATCCAATGCAGGCACCTATAGTGGTGAATACCTCCTCTGCCTTGAGACTTAGAGAAGGGAATACAAAGAAGAATCTGTCCAGATGTTCATGGGGGTTCAGTTTGTCACTGATTTAGTTTAGGGGATAAAACTCTGGGTTTATAAACAGTTACAAAGTAAAGTGCCAAATGTCACAAGTGTGGCCATGGAAGACTATCAGAATGCCTTTGACTTGGGGAAGTCAGCAGGTACTTCCTTCAGGAGGTCACGGCCCCACGGAGATTTGGTTATGGCTACAGAACTAGTTTCCTGCAATACCTGGTGGCATCAAATAGCTGCTCCCATCTTCTCTCAGCGGTTCTCAGTGAACCAGAAGTTCATCTGCTTCTTGGAGTTTTTATTGTAGGGCCTGAAGATGTTTGCACTGTCCAAAATGGCCTTCCTGGTACCCTGGCAAGCTGCTGCTAGAAGTCAGCCAAGGATACTCATCCTAGCTTTCCCAAGCTACCTGCTGAGCTTTCACAGCATAGCAGTGGGGTTCTATGGTAGCAAAAGCCAACTGTGCTAGCCCTTTATAAGGCTGATGTCTAAGTGTGCTGTGTCACAGCAGCCAGATTCCATGGGAAAAGGACTCCAAGGGTCCTAAATACTTCATTGAGGGCTAGCTTTGTTCAGGGGGCTTCAGTTTGTTACTAAAATGCAGAATATAGTGATATTTTAGTGTCTTTTCTGTTGAATTCTAAAATGGAATATGTCTGTACCTTTTTTGAACCAGGAGATTTCTCCTCTTCTCTCTATGGAGGCTATGGCGTTTGTAACTGAAGACAGGAAATTTACTCAAGAAGCTACATATCCAAATACATATATTTTTGACTTATTTGGAGGTGTTGATGTAAGTAGCTGTTTAATGCTGTTAATGCTTAAGTCATTGAGAATTTAAAACAAGAGGCAAGAAGAATTTCAGATTTTAAAACAAATATTTCAGATGTTTTAATTTTAAAAAAAAAAAACTTTTTTGTTTTTGTGAGACATGGTCTCACTATGCTGCTCTGGCTGTACTGGATCTCTGTGTAGCCCAGGCTGGCCTCTAACTCATAGGGATCTATCTGCCTCTGCCTACCAAGTGCTGAGATTAAAGGTATGTGTCACCACCACCAGCTTAACTTTCAATTTATAAAATTTATTCTACATTTATGTGTGTGACACACACATGCACCCTCTTGTGGTTTGGTTCTTCCACAGTGTGAGTCCTTTTGATTCAACTTAGGCTATCTGCCTGGTGGCTTGTACCTTACCCTGTTGAGCATTTTTCTGGTTTGGATCTTAATTTTGAGATCAATGACATTCTCTTCTGTTGAAGCACTGTAGTATTTGCTTTAAAAGAATTTATTTGAAGTGCTAAAACATACAAAGTGAAAGGTGCCCCAGTGTCTTCCTTGGAAACTGGTGTGCCGTTAGTGTCTTGTGTGGACCAGAGATGTTCTTGGTTTACGTGCGTGTGTATATGCAAATGCTCCCCATCCCCAGCTTAGTTTCTTTTCTCCTCACACACACTGGCAGGCCACATATCCAGTATACTCTCTTCTGCTTTGCTTTTTTCCCATGGACACTTAAATATTCCATATTTTAAATATCTAGTTAGTATTTCCTGGTATAATTATACCATAGTTATTGCTCAGACTCCAGTTGAACATTTAGTTTTTTTCATATCTGTTGTTGTTGTTGTTGTTGTTGTTGTTGTTGTTATTATTATTACAAACAAGATTACCAAAGAACTTTTTACAGATTTTTGGAGCCAAAATATATGTCTCTTTTATTGATTAATCTGTAGCTCATACCAACTTTTATCAACTTAAATCCCAGGAACAAATTACAAAAATATCTTTTTACCTATACCATCACAAACATGTTGTATATACGTATGTATTTTTAAAAATTATTTCTTTTGGGCTGGAGAGATATCTCGGTAGTTAAGAGCATTGGCTGCTCTTCCAGAGGACCTTAGTTCAATTCCCAGCACCCACATGGGAGCTCACAACTGTATGTATCTCCAGTTCCAGGAGATCTGATCTCCTCACACAGACATACATATATACACACATGAAATAAAAATAAATAAAATTTTAAAATTATTTTTTATTTTTAAATTATAATATAATTACATAATTTCTCCCTCCTGCATATTTTTTAAAAGTTTTTTTTATTTTTATTTATATATGTTATGTGGTAGTGTGTCTGCTTGCATGAGTTTATGTGCCCCATGTGTGTACACTTGTCTGTAGAGGCCAGAAGAGGGTAGAAGATCCCCAGAACTGGAGCTGTAGATGGTTGTGAGCTGCTGTATAGGTGCTAAGAATCCAGCCTGGGTCCTGTGCAAGAGCTGTACATGTCTTAATTGCTTAGCCATCTGTTTACCCCCAGTGTATGTTTGTTTTTTAGGATTTTGTTATATAAGCCTAGTCTTGAGGGCACACTGATAATTTCTACAAAATAAATTCTGTTTTGTCTTACTGCTCAAGGAAGTAGAACACACCAGCACCTAGAAGCCATTTCCTCTGTATATCTTAAGTCTTCACTAAGCCAATATATAAAAAAAAAAAAAGAAAATCAAATCCACATTGTGTAACAATGAATTAGTTAAACTGTTTTATGCTCCTGGCAGATCTGCTCTTCACACAAGAGCACAGGCTTAATTTTGATATGTCTTGACTAGCTCAGTGGCTGGGCACTTCTAATCCACCCCATAGCTAGCATACATTCCCTCCAGGATTCCAGGCTTAACACCTTCAAAACTCTATATTTCACCTCTGCTACCTCATAATCTTCTGAGGAGCTGTCCCCGCCCCCAACACACATTCACAGGGCCACATTCCCTTTCCACCTACATTGTTGGATGGTTTCTTTCCTGTAGCTCTTAAATCTGATCCCTCTCCCTCCAAGTCATGTGATCCTCCTCCTCTCCCCTCTCTCCTGGTCTCTTGCCCTCACAATCTAAAAGCCCAGTCTCCCTGTCCAGTCAATGAGTGTATAGCAGTTCTTTATTATCAATGAAAGCCAGCCATGGGCAGGGACCCTCAGGTCTGGGAGTGCAGCTTTTTGGGAGCTGAAATAAGACAAAGCATTAGAACCAATCCCCAACATGGTGATTCTAGATGACTTTGCTTCATCCAGCCTTTCAGACAGATCCAGTCAGAACTTTTGTCAAGTCCTGAGCCTTCTAAACATACAAACATACTGGATAACTAATGCTAAAGCTAGCTCTCTTTTTTGTTTGTTTGTTTGTTTTGTTTGTTTTGGTTTGGTTTTTGTTTTTTTTCGAGACAAGGTTTCTCTGTATAGCCCAGGCTGACCTCGAACTCAGAAATCTGCCTGCCTCTGTCTCCCAAGTGCTGGGATTAAAGGCGTGCACCACCACCGCCCGACTTAAAGCTAGCTCTCTTAAGTCTAACCATATTTTCTAATTTTCTTACTCCCCCCCAACCCCCAACTCCTTTAAAGAATTTCTCGTTGTCCCTATTTAGCTGGAAGAAGTTATGGAGAATCGTCATCCCGGTCCCTTGGGATTGGATGTCTGGTTATGGTTATTTTATAAATTATAGGTAGGTTGTCATTTTAAGGGATAATTCGAAATGGTCATAATTTTGAACAAGAAGGAAATAAATAGCTAGGATGGATTACTTAAATTTATTCTTTTTTTTTTTTTTT
>JADRCD010234974.1:0-24810 GCA_019843815.1 Montemys delectorum
GGATTTCTGAGTTCAAGGCCAGCCTGGTCTACAGAGTGAGTTCCAGGACAGCCAGGGCTACACAGAGGAATCCTGTCTCGAAAAACCAAAAAAACCCCAAAACAACAACAACAAAAAAAACACTGAACTTTGGGGCTGAGGGGGGTAACCTGGTAGTATCATACATGTGTAGTATAAACAAAGTTCTATGGAACATTTCCAGCCTCAAACCAAAACATAACACACCAAGCTCATATGGTTTGTAACGCATGGAGACTACCTATCCAGGTGGCTGGAGCATTTTGGAACCAAGCCTCATGAGCTGTGCTGAGATCCACAAGGGCAGGGTGTTTTCCCTTTACCCTAATTACCGTGTCCTTGGAGGCAGGGTCTGAGTGGCAGGTTGTCCAAGGTATAAGGAAAATTGCTTGCATCTTCTAAGAAAGGAGGATGCTCACAACTGTTTCTCACAGCTATTCCGTCCTATCCAGAGCATTTCTGGAGCAACCAGAACTAAGGGCATGGGGAGCGGAATTGAGAGAGTAGGTAGTAGAGGCAGAGAAAGGCAGAGAGAAGGAGAGCGTTGTTAAGTGGAGGCCAGCCATGAGCATGTAGAGAGAGCGGGAAAGGGAATGGGGAGCAAGGAGGCAAGAGAGCAAGAGCATAAGAGAGAAGCAAGAGTCACCCTCTGTTTTTCATGTGCAGGATGGAAACTTCTTTGGTAAGGCCCGTGCACCTATTCCTAAACCCCACCCCCAGCCCCACCGTGAGTCAGTCATATCCATGTCTCTGTGCCTATCTTGTCTCTGTGCCTTAGCCTGTGTCTTTGCCCAGAATGCTCTTTTCTTGTTTGTACTTTGGGAAGTCTTCCTTCACCCAGGCTGTTTCCTGAAAATTGTCTCTCTCAAGGATCTTAACATATGACCTTCCCTGGTTTGCTTGACTGTCACACCACGGAGCCCTTAGGAGAGAGGCTGTGTGTTGTGAATTGTGTACCTGGGCCACCAGCATGGCTATAGCCAGCACATGCTTAGGTCAAGGATGGGGGGCATCTGTGACTCCACTTGGTTGCTTTTCATTGGAAATGACTGTCATGTTCACCTGGGGCAGGCTCTGGAGATCATCCGGGGGTGCCAAGGCCTGAATGTGGTGGGCTGCGATCTTGTGGAAGTTTCCCCGCCATATGATCTCTCTGGTGAGTGAAGAGAGAGAATGATCCATGAGTGGCTGCTACTTTAAACTAGATTCAGCTAGTGAGTTAGGCCTCCATGTTCACTTCTTCTGGGACCCTGTGGAGAACATCCAGCACTGGAAAAATGAAGCCGGTTACCACATACCTGACAGGCACAAGCTAATGCAAGGAACAAAACCCCTGGGAGGAGTCAGGTGTGGCTGTTCAGTGACAGGGTGGCTCAGTGGCATTGCCTTTAAGAAATTAAGAAGTGAATTTGCAAAGCATGCTTGGCTTTGAAGTAGGGGTTTGCTTCAGCTGATACCTGGGCAAAGCAGATGTCATACCTGTAATTCTAACTGTGGAAGAAAGAAAAAAGCTTCCGCTTAGGCCTACTGGCCTGAGTGTTGGCCCTGAGCAGTCTTTAGTGTCAAAGGTCCCTCAGAATCCTTATGCAGTCTCCAAAAGATGCTTGGTAGGGACTGAAGGCATGTTCACAGGCAAATGGCATCCCGAGTTCAGAAGCCAGGGCTCTGGGAAGGCCAGAAGGCTAGAGTCCTTGGAGAATGGATTTCGGGGAGGTGTGTGCCAGCTTCATAGCCTTTCTCTCCCTCCTAGGCAACACAGCCCTCCTAGCAGCTCACCTACTGTTTGAGATGCTGTGTGCTCTCCCCAAAGTGACAACTGTCTGAGTCTGAAGACAAAACAGACTGTGTCATGACAAAGCCTCAAGGACTTTTGAGGAAGCAGTGCAAGGACCAGAGAATGCTTTCTGTGAAGTGGCTGCAAACCAGGACAATTTGGAACACCAACCCAAACAGCTTGTGTCTCTTTCCTTCCCAACATTAAACATTTATTTAATTTTTACATGTGCCTGAGCATGTGCATGTGTACCACGTGTGTGCCTGTGGAGTTCAGAAGGGGGCGTAGGACTGATTCTGGAGAACTGGAGTTAAGAGGGCTGTGAACCACCAATAGGTGCTGGGAACTGGATCCGCATCCTCTGTAGCTTTAAGTGCTCTTCACTGATGAGCTATCCTCATTCCACCCAAGCTTATTCTGCGAGAGGAACTCACTCTGTAGACCAGGCTAGCCTCAAACTCAGAGATCCACCTGCCTCTCCCTCCCGAGTGCTACGATTAAAGGTGTGTGCCACTGCTGCCCTGTCAAAGTTCGAATTTCTAAGGAGAAATGCAGCAGCCCCAGGTCTGGCGGCACACACCTGTAGTCCCACCACTTGGGAGGCTGAGGTAGGATTGCTACAAATTTGAGCCTAACTAGGGTTATATAGCAAGAGTGCCAGGCTCTCTCAGAATGCCCAAACCCATGGTCTGGCCAGTCTATACTGCTTTAATTTTGTCTCCTTTGATGGATGGTGGGGATCCAGGAGAAGGGGATAGGTAAATGAGGAAGACCTGGGAAGATGCACAGTGCAGGCATTCCATCTCCACAGCATCTGCCTTCACAGTGGAGTATCGAGGCAGGGAGTCCATATGTGTCTGAGGCTAGCCTGGTCTACACAGTAAGACTACCCTTCACTTCAAACAAGACTAGAGGTAAAAACTAGACCACATGCTGCCAGCTTGCCCTGAGAGACCCTCCCAACTCTCTCTGTCCAACTTGGATCTGCATAATCTGCCCTTCAGGCTGGCAGCCCCTCTATGCCCGCCATCTCTCGTGTCTGCAGTGACGGAAAGCACGATGGAGTATCATATAATTCCGATAATGTATCCATGAGGAAATCATCTTGCAATTCCAGAGGTGCCCCAGAGCCATCACACATTAAAATAGTTTATTTGTTTCCAGTCCGTAATATTCTTAAAACAAAATAACATTAGCTTTAGTGCCTGTTCACAATACAAAACCAAAACCAAACAAAACTGAAAAGAAAAAACATAAAATATAAAAGACATAATTTGCCAAATAAATTATTTGTTCTTAGTAGTATTAAAAGTGCAAAATATCTCCCTTCCTCTCAAATCTGCCTCCAGGTACAGCTATCCTTTCTAACCAATGACAGCAGAGTCCGTCCTGCCATTGTTTTCAAGGGCACGTGGACACGGATGATATTTCATCCGCATCCTCTTCTTACTCAACGATTTACCTGATTACTTATTTTATGGTGCTAGGGTTAAAGAACACAGTGCCTCCCTTGTCTGTGCTTCACAAGCATTCTAACACTGCAACCTGGGATCATTTGTTTTTGAGAAATGGTCTCGTAGCCTAAGCTGGTCTCACCTGCTCTCACCTGCTCATGCTAAGGATGACCCAGAAGTCCTCATTTTCCTGTCTCTGCTTCCTGAGCGCTGGGATTACAGGCACATGCCACCACATCTGGCTCCTTGCAACAACATTTAAAGGATTACACCTAACTTCCCCCATCACTGGGGATCAGACCAAGAGGGTCACATACGCCCTAGGCAAGTGCTCACGGCCGAGCTTGAGCCCCAGATGGACTTTGAAAAACCAAACCAAACCAAACCAAACCTAACCAGAGGCTGGGTGCTTGCTTCCAGTCCCTCGCCAAAGCAAAGCAGATGGCTCAGATCTATTTTCTTAGCAAACACATCAGTGTGGCTGCAAATGAGACTGACCCTTCTGAAAACAAGCAAGCTGGCTTGGGTGTTGGCAGGTGACAGGGAGAGTGGCCTCCTTCAATGTCTCAGACAGCCTATCAAGTTGAGTTAGGCCAACTGCAGATGATCCCCATGTAGCAGGGAGAGGGCATCCCATAGAATGACTGGACTTTCACCTTAGCTAGTGAACATGACTCACAGGCTGCCTGGAGCAGATACCCACTCCTCACACAGCAGTATCTGAACTGAAATTGGGTTCTGTGAGACTACATTCATTAGGATGAGAAACCTTGGCATTTGGCTGAGCCTAAATATAGCTCATATTTGACACAAAAATAAACAATTCATAGAAACAATATTCAGGAAGAAAGGCTTGTGTCTGTCAAAGGTAGACTTGTGGTGCACACCTGGAATCCCAGTACTTGGGAGGCTGAGGCAGGAGGGCCTCGAATTGGAGGCCAGCCTGGGCTACATAGTCAGACTCTTGTTTTAAAGCAAGCAAGCAAGCAAGCAGGCAGGCAAGCAGGCAAGCAAATCATAGCTCCATGGTGTCCTCGGTAGATCCCTGTCTCCATCAGGTCTGCAGGGATTTTGTCAACCCTATCCCCACTCCTCTCAACCCCCTTGAATGGAAAGACATTTTATCTTCTTGGTACAGTTTTGAGAAAAGAACAAACATCTGGGGAGTTTTTGGTTTTCAGAAATTACATGTCAAAGAATTTGACCAGTTCCAGAAATGTAAAGATAAAAATCTATCAATGAGTTAAAACAAACTCATAAGAGGAAACCAGCCATAAAAATAGAGAAAGAAAGAAAGAAAGAAAGAAAGCAAGCCATCTGTGTGTGACACTGGGGGTGGGACTTGGGTTTTGCACTTGCCAGGCAAGTGTTCTACCTCAACTTACCCTCAGCCTCCAGAAATACATTTTGAGGACTGGGCACTGAGGAGCCAAGATTGCCTTCACCCTTTCTAGCTGGGCCAGAAAGTGCACAAGAAGCATCGTGGATCGGCATGTGTTGCTAGAGGGTCAGATGGAAGAATGAGCCTGGCAGTGTTTTCTTTATTTTTTAATAAAGCTAAAGACTCTTTGAAAACTACAGAGTTCCTGGGTTCAAATAATTTATCACTTACCACTGGAGCTCAGTGTTTAAAGTAGTCAGGATCCGAGGTGCTTGGTTCAAAGCAATTACAACTGGAGAATACTCACTGAGTGAATGTCCGGTCCCTGATTTGTGCCCTTCATTTTACAGAAGGGCACTTGCTTGACAGTAGAACATACCACATGTGACAGTTGTCCAAACTTCCCTCATGGTTTGGCTCTAAAAACAAAGGGTATGCCCTTGAGTAGGCGAGCATGATCTGGCCCTGAGCTCAAGGTGCGTGGAGCCAGGCGAGCTGGAACTGATGGATCTCATCTGGCAGCAGGAAGCAGCGATAAGGGAAGGAGGAAGCGTTGAAGCAGAGACGCCAGAAGTAAGAAGCTAGCTGCCTACTGGACAGGAGTCCAGACAAGTCTCCGCTCAGAGTCACAAGAGACGACTTGAAGATTCAGCTCTTTGGGGACAACAATGTTCAAAATGCAATTGTCAGAGAGGTCAGGTTCCTTGGTATGAAGACACGCCTGGCATTTCACTGGAGAGCGAGGCAGGAAGGGCTCCTGCACCTAGCTCTTGGCGGATAGGAGTAAGTGCTGCCATCTTAAATCTACTGGCTCTATAGCAGCTTATCTACGTTCAAAGAACAAGATCACAGGATATGGCTCCTAATATCAAACTCTAAAATCCAGAGGCAAAAAGGCATCCGGAGACAGGTCAGCAGCTCAGTCATTTAGGGCTGGCCAGGCAGAGAGCCTTGGCCGTGGTGGTGCTGATAGGGGGTGCAGTGAGGGAAAGGGATGGGAACAGGGAAGCTCACACAGGATCACAGGGCTGTGTACCTCCAGATGGTGCTCACCCTCCCTCTCAGTGAGGAGACCAAATGTGAATGCTGCACCCTCACCCCTGGCTCACCCTTTTCTTCTCAAAACCATGCTTGGCCAACTGTTGTGGGGGATACCCCCAAAATATACTTCTAAATGCTTGCTCCCAGAAGCATAATCACATGGAAAACTGCTTACAACTAGGCCTCTTTCGCAGGTGGAGGAGGACCTAGAAGCCGTGGTGGGCTGTGCCGTGGTGGGCTGTCCTGTGTTGGGAGCACACCCCTTGGCAGAGGCTAAGCAGGGGCCAGCAGGAGCCTGCTGCAAGGGGTGGAGGAGAGGTGAGTGACCCACCCCATGTGACAGGCCCATGAAGATCCTGAGGTTCATCCAGGCACGGCTCAGGGTCAAGCCCTGGGTTTCTGCAATGTAAGGACAGGGGTGTGAGCACGTTACAGGGACAGCAGAAAAGAGGGGCTGGGCAGTCTATTGAAGTAGTGCGGCATTCATCCAGGGGTAGGACACCCAAAGGGGAAGGAAGATTTTCATCTAGGGATCAAACCTGCAGTGAGTTTTACTCCTAGGTGACAAAGGAAAGGTCTTCTAGCCATTGCTCTAGAAGAGAAATCTAAAATGGAAACTCTCTTGAAAATCCCTGTTCCTGGGGCATGTTATACTCTGGAGCCCTTGGCTCAGTCCAGCTCTGGCCATGATGGGATGTAGAACCTCTGCAAAGAGCCTTCCAGCAGGCGCTCCATCCACAACGACAACTTGCTCAGCTTGCCTTTGAGGGGCTTGGGCCCAAGGCCACAGGGAGGCTTCCCTCGGGAGGAGTCAGGGTCACAGGAGCCCACGGTCTCCTCATCCACTGTCTTCAGTGGCTTGAAAAGGCAGAAATACTTCTTGTGGCCGTTCAGGGCCAGCACGTAGCCAGTGTAGTCTCGTTCCATAAAGTGCTTGTCATACTGGTTTGGGATTGGGGCAGCATCCTGAGCAAACTCTAGCAAATACTCCAGCCACTCTCGGTGCTTGTCCAGGGTCAGGAAGGAGAAGTGGAGGCTGCTGCTCCTGTGGGAAGAGCAGACGAGGGTCAGGCAGGTGCCAAGCGTTCCACTGCAGGCCACTGAGGAGAACAGTGTCAATAGCCTCCACAGAGCTGGGCAGCCAGGGAGGCTTGTGCTGGCTGCAGCTGGAACTTAGGAGAGCATTTATGTGGAGCTGGGGGTAGAGTGGGATGCATGGATATGAAAGTCAAGGGAGGGTGGTAGAAAGTCTGTAGTTCTAGCACTTGGGTGGTAGTGGCAGGAGGATTGTTCCAACTTTGAGAGCATCCAGGTCTATTATAGAAAGTACAAGATCAAACCAGGTATGCTGGCACAAGCCTTTACTCATAGCACTCACGAGGCAGTGGTAGGTACATCTCTGTGAGTCTGAGGCCAGCCTGGTGTACATCATGAGTTCCAGACAGCCAGGGACTGTCTGAAAAAACCCAAACAAACAAACAAACATCAAGGAAAGGCCCCAACAATGACAGATACGTGGCTCAGGAAGGCTACAGAGAGTACTGTTCACCTAGTGGGAAATGTGCGACAGTCTTCCAGTCTCTTAGTCCAGGTGGAAAACCTTCTCTGTTCTTTCTTTAGATACATATGCCCCTCCTCCTTTCTCTCTCTCCCCGATCCTTCTCTAGAGCTTGAGAGCATGCACGAGTGCACATACACACACACACAACCTGCTTACCCGGTGAATGTGTACACTTCCAAAGCAAACTTCTGCAGCAGGCTTGTCTTGGTGGAATTGGACAGGATGAGGACCACATTCATGTGACCGGGCCTCAGGCGTACCAAATTGCTGGTGTATGTCACATCTGTGAGTTCAGTTACCTCCACAAAGCCTTTTTTAGGAATCTTGCTATGGAGAAAATACGGAGAACTTTAGACATTATCAGGAGGAGGGGAGCCAGGTGTGGCAGCGCATGCTTGTAACCCTAGCATCTGGGAGGAAGAAGCAGAGCCTCAACTATGTGATGAGTCTGAGGATAGCCTGGGCTACAGGAATAAATATATATGCAAACTCCTCCTTAGGCCTCCAAACCAAACACAGAATCAGTGAAGCAGAATGCCCCCTGGTTTGACTGGATCTGCCTCTCAGCACTGACTAGGTCCCACAGGCTGCAGGGTGACTACAGGGTGGCCCCGGTGCATGGGGGGGGGGGGAGCAGGGACCTGTCCACAGTAACCCTTCTTACGCAGCTTTCTGTTCCAGGAGGCCACAAATGCTTAGTCTGTTCTTAACTTGGACAGGTCCCTTGCAGTTATGAGTCATGGCGACAGGATACCCGAGCTCCTGGCTCATGCACCACCTCCCCTGTGTTTTCTTTCTCTTGCTGCTTTCATGACTGAGCTGGGACTGCAAATCACATGACACTCAGTTTATCAGTCCTGCATCTACACGGGTAGAGGGTCTTAGTGAACTCTGGTCAGCAGTGGCTTTTTCCTTATTCTAGATGCCTGGGGATGGGTGGAGACAGCTCCGCAGTTAAGAGTGTGTACTGAACTTTTTTTTTTTTTTTAAAAAGATTCATTTATTATATGTAAGTACAGACTGTAGCTGTCTTCAGACTCCAGAAGAGGGCATGTCAGATCTTGTCACCGTTTGGAAGAGCAGTCAGTGCTCTTAACCGCTAGCCATCTCTCCAGCCTCAGTACTGAACTTCTAGAGGTCCAGGAACTCCAGCTCTATGGCGATCGAATATTTCTGGTCTCTGAGGGCACAAACCCACACACAGACACAAACACACACATAGTCACACACAGAGACATAAACTTGGGAGGCAGAGACAGGCAGATTTCTGAGTTCAAGGCCAGCCTGGTCTACAGAGTGAGTTCCAGGACAACCAGGGCTACACAGAGAAACCCTGTCTTGGAAAACCAAAAAGAAAAAGAAAAACAAAAACAAAAACAAAACAAAAACAAAAACAAATACAGAGCTGGAGAGATGGCTCAGTGGTTAAGAGCACTGGCTGCTTTTCCAGAGGTCCTGAGTTCAATTCCCTGCAACCATCTATAATGGGATCTGATGCCCTCTTCTGGTGTGTCTGAAGACATTGACAGTATATTCATATACTTAAATTAAATAAAATCTCAAAAATAAAACAGAACAAACAAACAAAAACAATTACAAAGAACTCAGAATGCCTGAGAACATGCAAGTGAGACATGCTGAGGAGGATCAAAACACATTTATGTCTGTTCATACACCTCAGCCTGAAGGTGACTTCACATGTACTTTGGGTACATGTGCACTTGCTGTCACTGTGACTCACCGAGAGGCACACACTGTTTTCTTTTTTCTGGGATGAGGTCTCAGTATGTAGTTCTGGCTGGCCTGGAACTCTATATAAAACTTGCAGGTATCCATCCGCCTGCCTCTGCCTCCCAAGGACTGGGATTAAAGGTGTGACTGGCTGCTATCCATAAAGTTTTCCACTTCAGGTTATTTTAGAGTTGGGGGCTAGGATGCTGCTCAGTGACAGCTTTTGACTAGCACACATGAAGCCCCAGCACTGCAGTTCCCTCCCCTAAACCAACAGCCAGATTTCAGAGCCAGGCAAAGAGGCCTCTCTACCCATCCTACACTCTCCATGAGGCTGAGGGTGAAGTAATAAAGCGAAAAACAGAGTTCTGGGAATGTAGAAATAAAGTTTCACAGTAGAATAAGAGGGTCATATTCCAGCTCCTGTAAGCAGCAGCTTCAGACACCGAGAAGCTGTTAGCCAAGGAGATTCTGTAAAAACAAAGTTCTGATGGTCAGAATGGTGAGACAGAATGACCAGGCCAAAAACAAAAATAACTGGTGGTCGCAATGACGTTAAGGTCCACGAGAACAAGATTAGCAATTCTCGGAAGAAACCCCCAACCCCTCTTGTGGTGAATTTCAAAAAAGACCACAAACTGTCACCCTGACCTTGCTGATGACAATCCACCCTACCACCTAGTTACTCAGCCGTTCCCAGGGACTTTTCAAGGCCAGGTACAGAGCTAGATAGGAAAGTTGACTGACTAAGCCAAGAACAGCTCCCTGAGCAAGCCCACCAATGCCTGATGAGATCCTTTGTCCTGTGTTCCACCAAGAGTAAGCCAGCTAGCCTTGTTGCAGGAATCTGCCCTCTGTAAAGTATAAAAGATGTGTGCTTTCTAAGTTCGAGGTTGACCCCCCCCCCCCGAGGGTGGGCAACCCCATGTATGTGGATCAATGAACCTCATGTTATTGCAACAATCTATTGTCAATCTGTGTTCTCTAGGTTGAGCCAAGTTTACGACAAGGGCAGGGTGTGGTGTGTGTGGAAGAACCTGGTGCTCTCTTTGGTGAAGCTTGGCTCAGTCTTCTCCGCCTTCTCAGGGACTTCCTCTTTCTCAGGAGGGTGCGACTCTCGCTCCTCATTTGAGTCACTAAAGCATGGAAACAGAAATTATTTTTTTTTTCTAAACAAAAAGGGTATAAATGACATGGTTGGTTGGTCCCTGGGCTCACCTGAAAGCCTGGACGATGACAGTGCCGAAGAGGATGAAGAGGGCTGAGAATATGAGGGACAGCAGCGGCATCATCTCCCGCCTGGAAGCAAAGGCAGCTGTCAGCTCACATCTGCTGGGATCTGGGTTTCGACTGTCTCAGGAGGAAAATGTCCCAAACTACACTCATTCACACTAAGAAACACGGTCACAAGACAGGCTGTTTCTGGGGTGAAGTGGGAAGGGAGCCTGTTTCCTCAGTGTCCCAGTCACAGACACTGTATTCTGGGAGGTGGCTTTAGGCTGTGTCTAATACATCCTGTAGAAGAGGATGAGGGAGTTAAGTTAGACACATGGAGCAACGTTCTGATACTGAGGGACTGGTGGCTACAGAGTCTGTGGAATGATCTCAATTTAACTGACTCTTCTGTGGCCAGAATGGCAGATGTGGCCTAGATGTACAGGGAGTGTCACAGTCAGCTTCCGAGGTCAACTGAACCCAAACTACAGTCACCCAGAGGGAACTAAGGAGGAGACTCCATCAGACTGGCTTGTGGACATGCTTGTGGGAGTTTTCTTGATTACTAATTGGCCTAGCGCACTGTGGGCAGGGTTACGCATGGGCAGGCAGTCCTGGGGAGCGTAAGAACAGTAGCTTAGCAAGCCAGTAAGCAGCACGCCTTTGTGCTCTGTTTCAGCTCCTGCCTTGGTTTGGAAGCCAAAAGAAACCTTTTTCTCCCTAGGTTTGTTTTGGTCATGGACAGACATACCCATCTGTGTGTATACACACTGGACTATATGTACGAGGTTCTGTGCTGAGCAGCAGACACTGCATGAAGAAGGGACTGGCACCCCCTGCTGACAGGGAGGCCAGCTGGGGTGACTTTCCCTCCCAGAAGGAAGTACCAGTCAGCAAAGCAAAGAAAGCAGAAGTCAGTCATCGGGAAGTGAACTCTCCTACTTCCAGCAGCAAGTGCACACAGAAATCCAAGCACAGGCTTCGAGGCTGGCTTTGACAGGGAAAGAGAAGCCGACACCAGCCTACCAGTTACTGTGAAGCAGGCTCTCCCAGAAGTCCGAGAGGTAGTCAGAAACAGAGTAGAGCCACCGGAGGAGAAATACCTGTGGGAGGAAATGGGCAGTGGTCAGGCCTGAGCCCAAGAGGAGCCCACACTTCCCAATAGACAAGTCCTGTCAATCCAGCTCTGCTCCTGCCCCACCCCTTCACACTGCCCCACCCGTCCTGATGGCCCATTCTTCTGGACCCTGATGCTCACAGGAGCCAGTTCGTCAGTTAGGTCAGGGAGCACAGCTTCTGAAGACAGAAATGCTGGATCTTTCCGTAGCTGGTCAAGATAACCCAAAAGGACGAACTTATCCCTCTCACTGCCGGTCCAGGGATCTTCCAGGGTTTTAAACACCACCCTCCCTGCTGTGTTCCTCCTTTCCAAGATGGACACCTGGGAGAAAAAAAGAAAAACCAGTAAGAGTCTCCAAAGCAGCAGGATATAATACTCCAGCCCCTCCTCCCTCCTGGGAGGCTGAGGCTGAGGTTAAGAGGATCAAGAGTTTGAGCCCAGGGGCAGGAGAGATGGCTCAGTGGTTAAGAGCACTGACTGCTCTTCCAGAGGTCCTGAGTCCAATTCCCAGCATCCACATGGTGGCTCACAACCATCTGTAATGGGGATCTAATGCCCTGTTCGGGTGTGTCTCAAGACAGCAACAGTGTACTCACATAAAATAAATAAGTAAGTAAATAAATAAATACATAAAGAAATGTTTTAAAACAAAGAGTTTGAACCCAGCCTGGATTTACACAGTTCTATCTTATAAAAACACAGCTCTCATTTTATGACCTAGGTTGGTCTTAAATTCCTGGGCTCAAGGGATCCTCAAACCTGGCCTTCCCAGAATAGTAATTTAATTTTTGGTTCTTTAAGAAATTTACAGTTGGGCAGTGGTGGTGCACGCCTTTAATCCTAGCACTTGGGAGGCAGAGGCAGGTGGATTTTTGAGTTCGAGGCCAGCCTGGTGGTCTACAGAGTGAGTTCCAGGACAGCCAGGACTACACAGAGAAATCCTGTCTCAAAAAATCAAAAAGAAACACACATACTTGGGCGGGTGAGATGGCTCAGCGGGTTAAGAGCACTGACTGCTCTTCCAAAGGTCTTGAGTTCAAATTACAGCAACCACAAGGTGGCTCACAACCACCCTTAATGATATCTGATGCCCTCTTCTGGTGTGTCTGAAGACAGCTACAGTGTATCTATTTATAATAATAAATAAATCTTTGGGCTGGAGGAAACAGGGACTGAATGATCAGAACAAATGGGGAATGTGCGAGTGTGGTTGATCGGAGTGAGCAGAGGTCCTAAAATTCAATTCCCAACAACCACATGAAGGCTCATAACCATCTGTACAGCTACAGTGTACTCACATACATAAAATAAATAAATCTTTGAAAAAAAAAAAAAAGAAATTTACTCATGGAATGAGAGAAGTAGTCTTGCCCAGGGAAGAGTACACCATTTGGTCGTTCAAAGCTGAACAGTCAGCCCGGAAAACATACTATACAGGTAGTATTATATGAACGGTACAGGTTATATTTTGGAATATGTATACATACATATATGCAAGCAATAACAATCAATAAAAAAAGGCCATGAATTTGAGTGCTCTTTTTTTTTTTTTCTTCTTTTTTTTGGTTTTTCGAGACAGGGTTTCTCTGTATAGCCCTGGCTATCCTGGAACTCACTCTGTAGACCAGGCTGGCCTCAAACTCAGAGATCCGCCTGCCTCTGTCTCCCAAGTGCTGGGATTAAAGGCGTGTGCCACCCCCCCCACCCCCTACCCCCCGCCAGAGAGTGCTCTTAATCACTGAGCAATTTTTCCAGCTCAATTTTTGCTTGCTTTTGATACTGGGTAACATGTAGCCCATGTTGTCCTGAAACTTCATCTTCCTGTCTCTGCCTCCTAAGTGCTAGGATTGTGGACATATGCCACTACAACTGGCAAAAGTAAATGCTTTTATGGTGACACTCCAAAGCTTCTGTCAAAATTCTAAACCTTTTTTTTCTTCCCACAGATTTTGTGTAACTTCTGACTTAATGTTCCAATTAAGGAGCCTGTGCTATGCAGACAGCTTTTTCATAACTGAATGAGACTGTAGGTCTTTTTTGTCCTTCCTGTGTGCTGAGCATGAAACCCAGGGCCTCATGCTTTTTAGGCAAGCACTCTATCACCAAACTACAATCTTGACTCCAAAAAGAAGAACCCCAGGCTTTTGGGTGTGGGGGTGGGGGTGATGGCACAGGCAGAGAACATGAGGAAGGAAGAAGTCTCTGAGCACGATGGCACCAGTGGCTTGAGATTGGGAGAATGGCCTCTAGAGTTCTGTAACACTAAGCTGTCCCAGGAGAAGCTGCTGGAAAAGGCTGACCCATCTCAACCTTCCCTCATGAGAAGTGGCCGAGAGGGCTCAGCTAGGATGGGATCATTTCCAGATGTCTGGACTCTGGACTCAGCACTCCTAAGACAGGAGGATTGGGGCTCATGGCTCACCCCTGACTTCCCTTGGAACGCTTCCATGTCCGGTAGCAAGGTGCTGGCAAACTCTTGCTGTCGGCTGCTGTAGACATGCACAAATCGCACCGTGTCTTGAGTGTTTGCCAGTGCAAATGACAGGAAGGCTTCAAAGGGTTTGCTTAGTTTGTTAGTCTCAGCTGTCAGTAAAACCACGCAGTATCTGTACACAAATAAGAGAAGAGGTCCTATAACCAATCTTGAGGCAGGGCCAGGGCTGGCAATGGCTGCTACAATTAAGAGACACACTCTGTATGATCTCCTCTCTCAGGGAGGAGTGGCTGATCTATCTTAGGGCGGAGTGACTGAACCTTGTTCTGAAGGGGCTGCCTCTACAAGGTCCAAAAGGAAGCCTAGCATTTATCTGCTTGCTTTCCCAGACATTTACTGAGCTCTCAGACAACACTCGAATGCTTGTTCCAGTAGAGAAGACAGATACAAGACATATAAGTGGGTATTGATAAGGGCTGTGAGGAGGAGGAGGAGAGGGACAGAGAGAAGCTGGGTAGGGTGAGGCTTGTATTTATGCAGGTCAGGAAAATACCACTTGATGCTTGAGCAGAGACTTAGATAAAGTGTTGTAGGAGAAGAAAAGAGGGGGGAGCAACTTGGTCTGACCTGGGTTTGGAGAAACCAATTGCAGACACGTGGAGAACTGAGTCCCAAGCACGGGGAGCAGAGATCCACGGGCCACGGCCACAGGTCATGGCCACAGGTCACGGCCACAGGACACGGCAGTAGCCTGCTCAAGAGTGGCAGTGGTAAATAGTGAGATTTCAGATATGCGTATGTGTGTCTCCGTGTGTGGGGAATCAATCCTCTTTCTACCATGTGGATCTCAGGGAGCAAACCCAGGCGGCCAAGCTGACAGAAAGTGCCTGTATTCTCTGAGCCATCCTGCAGGCCGTCCAGGTGTCTGCTAGGTATGGTGGCTTAAGTCTATGACTTCAGCATGGGGTCTGAAGGTACTCTGGACTAAGATACCCCACCCCATCACAGAGATTTAACTGCCCCTCAGAAAGACACCACTTCAATGAGAGGCAGAGCCTCGAGTTCTTACTTTCTCTGTCGGTGAGACCGCTTCACAGGGCAGAGTTCATGGAACAACCTCTGGCTGGTGAGCCGAGATGCCAGCAGGTACTTGTTTTGGGCAATGAAGTCCTCGATGACCTGCTTCTTCAGTCCCCGAGCCTGGAGAAACACCAACAAGCACTCAGTTTTCACACTGCACATGGCTTACTCACATGATTATGAAGACTGTGGCTGACCCTGGCTAAAGCAACATTACCAGGCAAGAAATGTGGAAGTGTTGGTTAACAACTCAGGTGAAGGTCAAGATACAGCCAGGTCATGCTCAGGAGCAAATCAAGAGGTTTCTATTGCAGGACTTTGCATACTAATGTATACTAACAGCTTGAGTCAATAACTTTTGATTTTACACAAATATATTTCTACTTTGGAATCTGTAGCAAATTAAACAATTCAAAATAAATTCCAGGGATAGGGAGATGGCTCAGTGTCAGAAGGCTGATCTAACATGCACAAAGCCCTGGGTTCAATTACTGTACCTCAAAAAGACAAAACTAAGCTGGGCGGTGGTGGCGCACACCTTTAATCCCAGCACTTGGGAGGCAGAGGCAGGCAGATTTCTGAGTTCAAGGCCAGCCTGGTCTACAGAGTGAGTTCCAGGACAGCCAGGGCTACACAGAGAAACCCTGTCTTGAAAAAAAAAAAAAAAAAAAAGACAAAACTAACACTTAAACAATGGTAGCTTTTGTTTTTTTGAGACAGGGTCTCACTATTTAGCCTGGCTGGCCTGGAACTTCTATGTAGACCATGATGACCTCAAATTTACAAATTCACACCTGTCCCTGCTACCAGAGTGCTGTACCACCATGTTCAGCTCCCACTGTCCTTTAGAAACAGGTGTTGTGTAGCCCCAGCTGGAACCTAGTTTATTATGCCGCTGAGGATAAGCCTGGATTTCTGCGCTTCCTCCCTTCCTGGTGCTGGGATTTCAGGCATTTGTCACCACATCAAGTTTCCGTGGTCCTAGTCGTGAACGCAGGACTTCTCGAAGTCTAAGGAAGCACTACTTCTGGGACATCCTGGCCCCCATTGTTTCTAAGAACCAAGAGGCAGACCACAAAACTGAAGCCTGAATGCTCTGGTACGCTTTCCTGCAGTTCAAAGGACAGACACCACAGAGGAGACACAGAACTATCATTAGCCACTGTGTACTTCGCAAATCCTAAAGACAGAATAGATAAATGCCTGACTGCTGAAGTGTTTGCAAAGCTGCTGGATGAGACAAAGTCAGTATTTGTGCAGCCACTGTACTCCTTAAATCAGCAGAGAGTGTGACAGGAGATGCTGTTTCATCACAAGGATGAAGGAGGGTGAGCTGACAGATAAGACCTCGGCCAGTGAGATGACTCAGTGGATAAAGGGGTTTGCCGACAAGCCTGTTGGTCTTAGTTTGATTCTCCAAACCCACAGAGAGGAAGAACTGACTTCCACAGTGACCTCTACACAAACATGAATGTGTAGATACACACAAGTAAGTGCAAATTTCAAAAAAGATTATAATTTTTAAAAACCAACCATTCACTGATGTACTCACAACCTTCCAACCTCTATTTCCTGCCTACCTACCTCTTGGTAGTAGGTCATCTCAAGTGACCAGATGGCATAGTGATCTCACTTTGTTAGTTACGAATGTCCTTCAATTTTCTTCTTTGGCTTCTGCATCCTGAGTGCTGGGGTCACAGGCCTGCACTGACTGGCTTCTCTAGTGCTTCGCTTCCAGCCTGGGGCTCTGTGCCTGCCAGGCCAGCACCTAACAAATCAGCCCCCAGACAGCCTCCTAACGCCTCCTGAGCCAGCTTGGAATTCTCAATATTCTCAGCCTTCAAAGTGCTGAGATTCTAAATGCTGCCACTGAGCCCTCCCACCTGCCTTTCCCAGGCTGCCCTCCGCCCACGTAGGTCTTCTCCACTAGCATTTGGTATAGGCAGCTCTAATTCAGCAAGCTAAGGCCAGTTTGTTCTCTTCTTCCCCTGTCTTCATGCTCAACAAGCTGCCTAGCACACTGCGTAGAGAGTGCCTTTCCGCCTTTTCTCCCTTGATTTTTTTTTTTTTTTTTTTTTTTTTTTGGTTTTTCTAGACAGGGTTTCTCTGTGTAGCCCTGGCTGTCCTGGAACTTACTCTGTAGACCAGGCTGGCCTCTAACTCAGAAATCCACCCGCCTCTGCCTCCCAAGTGTTGGGATTAAAGGCGTGCGCCACCACCGCCCGGCTCCTCCCTTGATTGGACAACTGCAGCGTACAGCTTAACTATGGATGTCTCAGGCAATACCATATTTACTACACAGCAGTCAGGCAATAAAATGTTTATAAAATAAGGTATATTATTTTTATTTATAAATGTGTATGTGTGTGTAAGTATGCGTAAAGGAGTGTAGGCAACCACAGGTCCAGAAAAGACTGTCAGATCCTCTGGAACTGGAGTTATAGGTAGTTTTGAGCTGCCCAACACAGGTGCAGGAACTGAACTCTGGAACTTCGGGTCCTCTTGAAGAGCAGTGCATGTTTTTAACTGCTGACCCATCTTTCCAGCCTTCACATAAAGCAGTTAATAAAACTTGTAGCCTCACTTAAGAGTCAAGGGCTAGTGGGCATGGGGCACACACCTTTATCCCAGCGCTTAGGAAGCAGAGGCAAGCAGATCTCTGGGAGTCTCTGGTCAGCCTATTTTATATAGCAAGTGAGACCTTGTCTAAAAAACAACCCCAAAAAGTTAACAAATAGCTTTTCTTTCAACCCAGATTCTCCTGCTTTGGCCTTCAGAGTACTGGTAATTCCAGATGTGTGTCATCTGAGATGATTTTGTTTTTTAAGCAAAACATTATTGTGTCAGATAAAAAAACCAACAAAATTTAGTGGATCAGTAAGAAGAAATACCAAGTGAGTTTGTCCCTATATTCAACTGTATTGTTCAATGTTCTCTCCCTCCCTCCCTGTCACTCATGAGTGTGCCTGAGCACACTCAGGTCAAGGATGACCGGCTGCAGTTGGTATTCTCCTTCTTCCCTGTGGGTCCTACAAATGGAGCTCAGGGGTCAGGGGCCAGGTTAGGCAGCAAGCATTTTTCACCCATTGAGCCATCTTGGTCCCTCCCTCTTTCCTTTTTCGTCATTTGAGACAGTCTCACTCCAGCTTAGGCTATCCACTGACCCATGTGTAGCTGAGCATGACCTTGAACTCCTGACCCTCCCAGTGCTTACTTATGTGAAGGCTAGGGTAAAAGGAAGCATGTCTTGGCCTGAGGTGACTCACATACCTGGATCGCATCAGCAGGCTTGTTTATGTGCTCTTTGAAGATCAGCATGGTAGGGGTATAGATATTGATGTTGTACTGCCTGGTCATCTCCTCCACGCCTCTCAAGCCGACATACACATATCCAAATGACACGTAATCTTTGTATGCAAAGGCCGTCAACTGTGAGGAGAGGAAGGAAGTGAATGGACAGCTTGGCATCCAGCTTACAGCCACGTGGGATGAGTCTTCTGCACCCTCAAACATCTACTCCAGGAATTCCAATGGTATTCTATGCACAAAAACTGAGCAAGTGTAAACACAACTAATTTTCTTAAGAGATAAAACAAAATAATCATTATCCAGCAATCTTGTCTGGGTCCGTGTGTGTGTGTGTGTGTGTGTGTGTGTGTGTGTGTGTGTGTTCATGTCCATCCCAGCAATAAACTACCACAGGCAGAACCTTTTCTGAAACACTTGCAACCAAAATGGTTCCAGCTTTTTCAGATTTGGAATATTAGCATATCCATATGAAGTATTCTTGCAGACAGCACCAAATTTAAACATAAAATTTGTATGTTTCACATATACCTTATACTCAAGGTAATTGTGTGAAGGTAATTGTGCATATTTTAATGTGTTCCTATGTCTCAACCTGTTACATGAGGTCAGGGCTGGAATTTCCTGATGTGGTGAGGCACTGATAGTCAAGAGTTTTCTGATTTGGGATTTTTAAATTAAAGATGCTCAAATATGTAATTATACCGAAGACAAGCAGGCTATGGGCTCTGACGCAGAGCTGGCCCCCACCATGAAAACAGGAAGCTGCTCCCCAGACCCCATTACCTTGTATAGCAGTGGTGCTGATGACTTCTGGCCAAACAGGAGGGCGTGCGGCTTATTCTCCTGCTGCCAGCCAGAGAGGAACTGCACATAATTTTTATTTGTGACCTTAAATTGGAAATAAGTTAGTTGCAATATTTAATTTTAAAAAACAATTTATTCACTTTTTATTTTGTGCATATTTTGCCTGCATGTATGTATGCATACTACATGTATGTCTGGTATTCACAAAGGTCAGAAGCGGGTATCAAATTCCCTGGAACAAGAACTAAGAGGGTTGGGAGCTGCCGTATGGGTACTGGGAACTGAACCCAGGCCTTCTGGAAGAGCAGCCAATGTTCTTAAACCCTGAGGCATCTCTTCAGCCACAATATTTCATTCTTGACAACTGCATTATACTTCTGTCAGGAGGTAAATTAAGTATATATAAGGAGGCTATTTGTAAAATATAAAAACTGCAGCAATTGATCTTTTTGCATTTTTTGAGAAAAACTCTACTTAGTCCTGCTGGACTGGAGCTCACTAAGCCGACTAGGCTGGCCTGACCTCACTGACATCTGCCAGCCACGGCCACTAGTCTTTTTGTCTTAATTTGACAAAGCCATTAGAAGAATGGCAACACAAATGTCGTGTCTGTTTATAAACTCTTTTTTTTTTTGTTGTTGTTTTTTGGTTTTCCGAGATAGGGTTTCTCTGTGTAGCCCTGGCTGTACTGGAACTCACTCTGTAGACCAGGCTGGCCTCGAACTCAGAAATCCTCCTGCCTCTGCCTCCCAAGTGCTGGGTGTTTACGGATTAAAACTATCATCCTGCATGAAAGAATTACTGATTATATTATAAAGTCACTTCTCAAGTTGGTTCTTTTTTGTTTGTTTTTTGGTAGGAGTACTAGAGATGGAATCCAGGGCATCTCCAAGCACAAGCCCTGCCATCGGGCCCCCAGAGCACTCGCCCTATAAACATGGCCTGCTGGGCTGGAGAGAGGCTCAGTGGGTAGAGTGTGTGCTACTCTTATCCAAGGACTCAAGTCTTAACAACAACAACATTACACTATTTGTTTTGTGTATAGGTGTAGGTGCATGAGCTATGTGTGCATGTGTGGGTCACAGGACAACTTTCAGGAGCTAGTTCTCTTTCCACCATGTGGGTGCTGGGAAATCACTGAGGTTGTCAGGCTATGAGGTTGTCAGGCTAGGCAGCAAGCATCTTTACCTTCTGAGTCAGCTCTCCAGTCCTCAAGCAACTTTTACTTTTTGTTTTATTTTTAAGACAAATTCTCTCCATGTAGCCACATAGTCTTGGCTATGTGGGTTTCAAAGAGATCTACTTTCCTCTGCCTCCCAAGTGCTGGGGCGAAAGGTGTGTACCACCATGACTGCTCCTCATTAATCTTTTAAAGTTCCAGAAATAATATCTGTTTAATAAATCTGGTGGGTTTGGTAGATATTATGATTATACTTACTTAATACATACTTAAAATGTAAAATCCAAATGTAATTAATTTTTCTCAATGTGATCTGATTTTTCTATTTTCACAGGACAAATTTGTGCCTATGGCTCAAATGCATGAGCCATAAATTCTACCACATGATCTAACTTCACTGTTGTTTAGTAAACAGGACTGTGGCTTCAGATCAGGTTCCTGTGATGTCTAGAACCTGTGAGTGGTTTTTAAGGGCAGTGAGCTCTTTCCAGCTCTGCATCCTGTTTTGGCCACCAGTCTCCTCAGGCTTCCTTCTTGCATTACTTGGTGTAATGAAATGGTAGTGTCTTGGCTGTTCAGAGTGAAGACTGGGAGGCTGTAGCTGGCAGCTCTATTCTCAGGGGACACTCACCTTCTCCACCAAGTTTCCTGGAAGAAGACTCTCCACGAACTGGCGTAGGTTCTCATGAACCACTGCATTGTGGAAGAAGGAGATCTTCCCATTGATGATCCCTAGGATGGAGGGGGTGCTGTGTGCTCCCAGGTGATGGGCCAGGCGTCTTTCATACCCAGCATGGACGACACCAATCCCCACACCTGCAAAGCACGGAAAAGCTCCATGAAGCCTCCTGAGACTCGGACAGGAAGGAATGCTGACAAGTCCTTTGGAGTGGAAAATGAAACCCAACTGGGTTGGAATAAATATTTTTTTCTAATAGCTTGTTTAGCTTTCTTGTACTTTTAGAATTCTAGATTGGCCAGTTTTTCTATAGGACAACCTGGTAATATTTACAAATATTTGCAAACCTGAATTATCTCTTAAGCCTGTTATTCCTAATTTGGGGAGCAAGTCATAAGGAAATTAAGAGGAGAGGTGGGTAAGGGAACTCAGCCTGAGGCCTATCCCTGGAACTCTCGAGATAGAAAAGAGAGAACGGGCTCTGACAGGTTGTCCTCTGATCTTTGTATACTTTCTTTCTCTCTTTCTTTCTTTCTTTTTTAAGATTTTATTTATTTTAAGTATGTGAGTGCACTGTAGCTCTCTTCAAACACACCAGAAGAGGGTATCAGATCCCATTACGGATGGTTGTGAGCCACCATGTGGTTGCTGGGACTTGAACTCAGGACCTCAGGAAGAAGAGTCAGTTCTCTTAACCACCAAGCCATCTCTCCAGCCCCCTTTGTATACTTTCTTGTGAACACACACACACACACACACACAGAGTAAATGCAAGAGAGACAGCAACCTGCACACCATGTTCCTACTCATAAACAAACATGTATGAATAACCTAAGAGGCCAATGCCTCAGTGACAGTCTCCCACCCAGCACCACAGCCTATGACTTGGCAACTTGAGAATGTCACATCTCACTCTTGGGAACACATCTCCCTTTTATATATATTACTTATTGACATACTGAAAAACACAAATGTTGGACCCAGGAGATGGCTCAGTGGGTAAATGTGCTTGCTGTACAAGGTGGATCACTGGGTTTGACCCCTGGCTTTCATGGAAATGTGGAAGAAGAGAGTCAACTCTACAGAATTGTCCGCTGACCTCCACATGCTTGTTGTTGTATATGTATCCCCTCCAACAGCCCCCCACACAGTACAGTACAACACAACACAACACAATACAATACAATTTTGGGGGCTGGAGAGAAGGTTAAGAGTTAAGAGCACTGATTCCAGTGGGATCAAGGTTCAATTGCCAGCATCACGTGGTGTTCCAGAGAAGCAGACACCTATTTCTCTCTGGCCTTCTCAGGCACCAGGCACATGTGGTGCAGAGATGCACTTGCTGTACTAGGCATGATGGCACACACCTTTAATCCCAGCACTAGGAGGCAGAGGTAGGGAGAGCTCAGTGAGTTTGAGGCCAGTCTGGTCTACATATCAAGTTCCATGTCAGTCAAGGCTACATAGAGAAACTCTGTCTTAGTCACTGTTCTACTGCTGTGAAGAGACACCATGACCACAGCAACTCTCATAAAACAAAGTATCCAACTGGCGCTTGCTTACAGTTTCAGAGGTTTACCAGTCCGTTGTAATCATGGTAGGTCCACGGCAGCAGCAGACAGAAGTATGTTGGAGATGTGGCTCAGAGTTTTACAATGGCGTCTGCAGGCAGCAGTGCAGAGAGCCAATGGGACAGGCTTGGGCTTTTGAAACCTCCATCCCCAGTGACAGACTTCCTCCAACAAAACCACACCTACTCTAACAAGGCCACACCTCTTACTCCTTCTCAAGTATTGACACTCTCTCACGACTAAGCATTCGGATATATATAAGCTTATGGTGGCATTCTTTTTTTTTTTTTTTTTTAATTGCAACATCCTGCTAATAAATGGAAAGGTAAAATGACCTCATACTTTAGAACTTCAGGCTCTACCCTGTGGCTCTTCCTCACAAGAACTGTTGAACCAACAGGAAGCAGGTTCAGTCCAATAGGACCCTACTGCCCAGTGGAATTACTGCTCACAAGTGGCTGCCTTGCTTTGCTGTACCCTAATATGATACAATGAGGATCATACTTTCAGATTAGTTCAAACCTTCACACAACCATGAAGTGGTGTAACAATTTAATGAAGAGGCTTCCTGTCATAATTTTGGCAATTAAATGATTTCAGACCTGAAAAGGCTTTGGTTTAGAAGACCTAAAATTTCTAAACCAGTATTGACCATCAATTAAACTTTTATTGGCTCTAAATGAACAGGATTTTGCAAATCTTCATACCCCATAGGCTCAATATTATGGCGGCATTCTTATTCAACCTCCTACAACCTGTCTCAAACAATAAAGCACAGACACACATTCAGGCAAAACACTCTTCACATCAAATAATAATTTAAAAGAAATCTAAAAATATAATATTTTTCTTCCCCCCCCTCCACTTTCTTTTTGTTGAGTCAGGGCCTCACTCTACAGGGCTGGCCTGAAATTTTATAATGCAGACCAAGCTGGCCTCAAACTGATAGAGATTGACCTGCCCTTGCCTCCTGAGTGCTGGGACTAGAAGTGTGCCCCATCAGCATGGCTGCAGATTCTTTACAAAGTATAGAACGGGCTAGGGGATGGCTTATTAGTGAGTAAAAAGCTTGCTACACAAGTCTAAAGACTCGAGCGCAGATCCAAGTATGCATCCATAATCTCAGTGTTTCCATGGAGAGGTGGGAAGCAGAGAATCACCCAGAAGCCCGTGGGCCAGCTATCCCTGAGTACACAGCATGGCAGAACCAAGAACTCAGTCCCAAATATTTGTTCTCTGACCTCCACACGTGCTTTGGCATTCCACGTACACATGATATAGACAAACACAGTTTATAAAGTGAGCACAGTCCAGTTAGCATCATTCAAGAGCATGCATGGCAGAGCTCTGTGGGTAGCTTGGCGTCCATCTGCTCACTCCTTGTCTGTGTGTGCACGAGGACCCATGCAATGAAATAGGTGGCCTGGTGTTTCTTTTTTACCTGACATTTGTTTTACTTAATACTGGGTCCTCTCTTGTTCTTTCATTTAACTGGTATGTCTGCAGGGCCAGCTACTGCCCTAAGTGTAAGATTAACTGCCAATATGGAGAATTTTTTGGTGTCTGGTAGGCTTGAAAGTGTCAAGCCTGAGCCTCAACTCCTAGCTTCCTCCCACAGAAGTCCCAACGCAGCCTTTGTCATTCCAAATATGGCAGCTCCATTCCTCCTATCGCAGTCCAAACGACAGCTAGCCATCCCTCTCTCGTCCCTCACACCCACATCCAATCTGCCAGCAAGCTCCCTGGTCTCTCCTCAGAGATGGCAGTGCAGAAGCCTTTACCTCTCTGATAGTCCTCCTCCTCCTCTTCCTTCTCCTCCCACCTCACTATGTAGCCAAGGATAACCCTGAGTACCCTGATCCTCTTGCCTCTGGCTTCCCAGGTGCCTGGATCACACACAGCTTCTTCATCCTTCTGCAATGGCCTCCTAAGTGGCCTTTCCTGTTGCAGTCCATTCTTCAGAGGACCAGACTATTCCTTCTAAATCAACCGCACTACTCTGAGCACACCCTGTGAAGAAGCACTCACTCCACTTGGGAGAAACCGCGCTCTACAAACAGGACAGCAGGCCTCTTTGTGCTGTGGCCCCTGCTCCTGTCTCCCCCTTTTCTTGGTCCTCATACTTGCCTTGCTCCAGCCCCAGTATTCTTGGTCATCTGTGACAATGTAAGGATGCTCCAGCTTTGGGGTCCTGACCTTGGCCCCTGGTCCGAGTGTCTGTGACCATCAGTGACGTCAAGTCCTTTCGGGAGGCTCACCTCAGCCTATCTGCATTGCCTGACTCCTACTTGCTGTTTTCCACAGCTTACTGCTTGCACAGTTGTCCCAGTGGACTGCATCCGAGGTCCTGAGTGCACTGCGCACATGCTACCACCTGCTGGACTCCATGGCTGCTTCTCATCCTCAAGCACAGCACACACAATCCTATTTCTGCTCATTATTTATAGGTCTTCCCCTT
>JADRCD010234975.1:0-17419 GCA_019843815.1 Montemys delectorum
AACACACCTGAGCCTCACGTGGCTCAGGCTGAGCTCTAGCTCCCCAAGTAGCTGAGGATGATTCTCAACTTCTGAGCATCTTGCCTCTACTTCCTGAGTGCTGGGCTTGCAGGCGTGTAGCTCCCTGGTTTAGGCAATGTTCAACCCAGGGCTTCATAGTACTCCCCAACATCCTACCATGAGACATAGCCTCAGGCCCAGGTTTTAGGCTCTTTGTTGTTTTTGTTTTTTAGTGATTTTTAATTTTTTTTAAAAAATTTTATGTATGAGTATATATCTGCATGTATACCTGAATGCCAGCAGAGGCCATCAGATCCCATTACAGATGGTTGTGGGCCACAATGTGGTGCCTGGGGATTGAACTCTGGACCTCTGGAAGAGCAGCCCAGGTGTTTGTTTATTGTTTTTACTTGAGAGGTAGAGACAAATGATTTGTATAAGTTTGAAGGGCCAGCCTGGTCTATGTAGCAAGTTTCAGGCCAGCCAAGGTTACATTAGTGAGACTCTGATCTGTCTGTCTGTCTGTCTGTCTGTCTGTCTGTCTGTCTGTCTGTATCTATCTATCTGTCTATCTATCTATCTATCTATCTATCTATCTATCTTTCTCTCTCTCTCTTTCTTCCTTCCTTTCTTTCTTTTCTTTTGTGATTTCTCTATTATATAGCTCTGGCTATCTTGGAACTCTCCATGTAGACCAGGCTGGCTCTCATGAGATCCACCTGTCTCTGCCTCCCAAGTGCTGGGACTAAAGGTGTGCACCACCACGACTGGCTGTAAGACCCTGTTTTAGAAAAATCAAGAACAAGTGTGTCTGTGCACGCATGTCCCGTGGTGCCAGCGTGGAGGTCAGAGGACAGTGAGCTCAAATAGTTCTTTACTTCTATCACAGAGTCCCAGGGATCAAATTCAGGTCGTACTTGACAGTAACTGTCTTTACCCACTGAGCTACCTTGCCAGCCCTCCTATTGGTCTATTTTAAAAATTCTAGTTCTTAGTAAATTAAACCAGTGTATTCTGATGAAAGTGCCAGAAACTGCTAACGAGATTGTGAATCTAAGTCCAGAAACTCTGAGAACAGTCAAACCTGAGTGCTTTGTGAAGCATGGTTTTTAAGGCCAAATCCAGAAAGAAGAGGATGACCTCTGCTGTTTGCTTAACTCCCTCTCTGAGCCAGATGTCTTGTTTTGTTTTGTTTTGTTTTTGTTTTTTTATTTTTTTTTCGAGACAGGGTTTCTCTGTGTAGCCCTGGCTGTCCTGGAACTCACTCTGTAGACCAGGCTGGCCTTGAACTCAGAAATCTGCCTGCCTCTGCCTCTCAAGTGCTGGGATTAAAGGCCTGCACCAGTAGAGCCCGGCTCCAAGGCAACTCTTGTAAGGACAACATTTAATAGGGGCCGGCTTACAGGTTCAGAGGTTCAGTCCATTATCATCAAGGCAGGGGCATGGCAGCATCCAGGCAGGCATGGCGCAGAAGGAGCTGAGAGTTCTACATCTGAAGGCTGCTAGGAGAAGACTGGCTTCAAGGCATCTAGGATGAGGGTCTCAAATCCCATGCCCACAGCGCCATGCCCACTCCAACAAGACCACACCCACTCTAACTGGGCCATGCCTCCTAATACGGCCACTTCCTGGGCCGGGCATTTTCAGACCATCACACCAGATGACCCTCACACCAGAGAACTGTGACAGGACCTGAGAGACACACCTGGGATCCCTGGCCACCACCCCTCAACACTGTCTCAGGGTTGTGTCAGATCTCAGCAACAGTACAGAGGCCTCTAGCTTAGCTTTGAAGCTGAAACCCTGGTGGTCAGGGCCCAGCTGAGCCATGGTTCATCTGCCAGCCCAAAGTGCTCAAGCCAAGGCCCGCAAGGATGGCCGGAGTGACAGATACCATTTTACAGTTTGACCTGAGGGTAGCCCCTCTCACCTCACACTGACTAACAAGGAGGCTTTCAGGGCCAGAAATTCTAAAAGCTTTTGGGCCTTTTTGTGGTGAACTTTATGCTTGATCTCGTGCCCAAAATAGCAGCAGGTAGTCGTAGCAGCCTGTGACATGAAAGGTGGGCTCTGTGGCTTTAGACATGTACATGAGGCACCACGTGGGCTCCAGAGTGCAGCTCCTCCTGTAGATGTACATCCAGCTCAAATTGAAGGCTTCTATTACCACCATGGAGATGCACAAGGAGGGCCATATGCTATCACCAATTCAGCTCAGGTCACCTTCTCCAAGCTCGTAAAATTCTCCTGGGCTTTAACCGTCTGAAGGAGCGGGGACGTGTGGTGCTGGGTTTGTAGCTCAGTTGGTCGAGTGATTGCATAGCATGCACAAAGCTCTGGGTTTGATCCTCTGCACTGCATAAACCAGACATGGTGGTGCACACCAGTAATCCCTGTGGCTAAACTGGAGGGAGCAGGACAAGCTTTCCTGGTCACCCTAGGCTGTGAGCACCCTGTGAACCCCAAGATTGTGTTATTTACTGGAAAAAAAAATCTGTTTTTAGTTGTGGTATGGCTCAGCCTTAGCACACAACTTTAACTCAAGAGCTTTCTGCTTGACTATTGTAAACAGGATTAAATAAAGTCAATCACAGGTCAGGAGGTGGGACAAGCAACCAGTTGACAGGAAGTGAACATAGGACATAGGATTATTAAGAAAAAAAAAAAAATGGGCTAGTGAGATGGCTCATTGGGTAAAAGCATTGACTGCTCTTCTGGAGGTCCTAAGTTCGGATCCCAGCAAGCACATGGTGGCTCACAGCCACCGGTAATGAGATCTGACGCCCTCTTCTGGTGCGTCTGAAGACAGCTACAGTATATTATGCTGGAGCGAGTGGCGCTGTCCTGAGTTCAATTCCCAGCAACAACATGATGGATCACGGCCATCTGTACAGCTACAGTGTACTCATACACATAAAATAAATAAATCTTTAAAAAAGAAAAAAGAAGCTGGGCGGTGGTGGTGCACGCCTTTAATCCCAGCACTTGGGAGGCAGAGGCAGGCGGATTTCTGAGTTCGAGGCCAGCCTGGGCTACAGAGTGAGTTCCAGGACAGCCAGGGCGATCCAGAAAAACCCTGTTTCGAAAAAGCAAAACAAACAAGCAAACAAACAAAAAACCATAGAGAATACGAGGGAGTCAGGAGGAGGACGGATAGAGAGACACACAGGAAATAGAAGGGAGGGACATTTGGTTTGTAGGATGTTTTTTGCTAGGGTGTAAGGGAGGGGCATTTGTTCTTAGGAAGAAGGTCGGCTGGGTGCTTTCTTTGACTCCCTGAGCTAGCAAGCTTTCACCCTAGCATCTGGCTTTTAAGTCTTCATTGGTAAAATCAAGCAATTGACAACTTGTTAAAAAAAATTTTGTCAGCCTTAACTACATGAAACCATATGTGTGCGTGTGTGTGTGTGTGTGTGTGTGTGTGTATGTATATGTATTCGTGTGCATATGTGTATATGGATATGTGTATTGTATATATGCATGTATGTACATATGTATACATTCTCATGTATGTATATGTGTATATATATGAGAATTGCATATATATATTCTAAACACAGACACACATATTCTAAGACAGCACAGCGGCCTTAGGAACATTAGTGCCCTCAGAGCCTGAGTGACTCAGATGATGCCTGCTAACAGTGAGATGGGCACATGGAGATGGCTCATGAGGTTGCTGCTGGCAAGATGAGAACTTAAATTTGATCCCAGCACCTGCATGAGTGGATTCCTACAAGCTGTCCTCTGACGTCCACTTCTATGTCATGGCTGGCTGGGGTCTATCTGGGCACACTCACATATATACATTAAATACATGTAAAAAGAAAATAAATTTTGTTTTTTAAATATTATTTTATTTCACGAGTATTCATGTCCACCTGCTCGTATGCCCGGTCACCGCATCGGAGTTTGGTGCCTTTGGAGGTCAGAAGAGGGTGTCAGATCCTCTGGAGTTACAGGTGGTTGTGAGCCTCCACGTGGGTTCTGGGAGCCAAGCCTGGATCCTCTGCAAGAGAGGCCAGAGCTCTTAACGGCTGATCCACCTCTCCAGCTCCGGGAAACAAGCAGTGCATTGAGAAGTGGAGGCACGACCAGAATTGCAAATGGCTTTCTCTGGCCCTGGCTGTCCTGCAACTCGCTCTGTAGACCAGGCTGGCCTCGAACTCAGAGATCCGTGCGCCTCTGACTCCTGGCTGCTGGGATTAAAGGCCGCACCATGGCCCAGTTCTCGATATTTTCATTCAAGCACATATTGTGTGTGGAAGGCATCCCGTACACTCCACATTCCTCTCCTCGGCCCAGTGTTCTTAGGGTCTTTTATTACTCTCTGCACTCTGACTGCCACTTCATGTCACAGGCACGTATAAGGCTGTGAAAGCCAGGAACCACGGGGTGTCAGTCATGTTTCTGACACTGACACAGTTTGCTCCTTCCCAAGTTGCATCCATTTTCCAGAACGTGACACAACTCTATCCTTCTTCATGGCTGGAAACAGTACCTTCACATCTCAGTTTTATTACCTCTGCAATGGGTTCACACAGGAACACACACACATTCATAGTCACACCCCAACCCCCACTCACATCTACCTGAGCCACCCCCCATAGTCACACTCACTCACACACCTCTACACTCACCCCACACACACACAAACTAACCCCTCCCTCCCTCCCTCCCTCTCCCTCACACACACACAACTCCCTCAGAAACATACTAAGAAACATCTCATGCCAGTTACAGCCAGTTACGGCAGAGCGTGAGCCAATCACAGATCCTTCTGGAACTTCATCTCCATGACGCTGGTGTCCCTGCAGTTAGCACTGCCCAGTTCCCTGGTCACAGGCTGAGGGCTGGCAAAGGCATCTTTCTTTACATCATCACATGCGTAGGTCCTCTGCTTCTAACTGATTCCAGGACCTGGGACTCCCCTCTCACCCCTAAGGGGTTTCTCTAACATAGTCAGGATAGCATGAGAGCCCAAGTCAACTCTGAAATCAAAGGCTGGACAAACCCTGGGTGATTTAGGAGTGTTAGAAAGAAGCCATCTCTGTTCCCTGCTTCGGTGGTTCCCCGAGTTTACAGTGAAGCCAAGACATTTGAGGAACAGAGATGGAGAAGTAGGGCTGGGGCAAAAACCAGGATGAAGGAGCTGATGCAGAGGGGACTGTTTGCTGGCTTGCTCATTGAGGACCACCTGCCCAGGGATGGATTCCCCCACCCAGTGGGCTGTGCCCTCACAAGCAATCATTGATCAACTAAACGCACCAGAGGCTCCCCCTACAGGCCAACCTGGTAGGGGCATTTCCTCAGTTGAGCTTCCCTTTTCCCAGAGAGCTCCAGGTCGGATCAGGTTGATATAAAACTGGATACTGCCGTCGATGAGCTCCAGGCTTAGTGAAAGACCACATCTCAAAATCATGAGGTGGATGGCTAGACATGGTGGTGTACACCTATGATCCCAGCACTAGGGAGGCTGAGGGAGGCAGATCCCTGTGAGTTTGAGGCCAACCTGGTCTGCAGGATTACATAGTGAGAGCCTGTAATAATGACATGGAGAAGTGACTGAGGATGACACCTCGCACTGTCCTCTGGCCTGTGCATGCACATACTGTCCCCTGACCCTAATCTGTGCATTTGCACATGCAGCCTCAGATGCTGAGCAAAGCCTGAAACCTTTTCTTTTTACCAGAAAAGGCTTTAAATAAATAATGCATTATATATATACATATATACATATATATGTTTATATATATACATATATGTGTGTGTAATATAGATACATATAAACATGTATGTGTGTGCACTTGCATGCATATGCACATACACACACAGCTTCAGGAAAAGGTTTAAAATAAATACTGATATATATATATATATATATATATATATATATATATATATATATATATGTGTGTGTGTGTATGTATGTATGTAATATACATACATACAAAGGTGTGTGTGTCTAGTCCTCTCATGCAGGCAGGCACGGTGCCTATAGAGGTCAGAAGAGTGCATCAGGTCCACTAGAACTAGAGCCATCATCTGGGTGCTGGGATTCGAACCTAGATCCTCTACAAAAGCAGCAAGTAAGTCCAATGAGCCAGCTCTCCAGCTGTGAAATATTTTTATATCAAAATTTATTTATTATGTGTGTGTACCAGAGGACAACTTTCAGGAGTTGGTTCTCTTCTTCGACCATGTGAGTCCTGGGATTCGAACTTGGGTCATCAGGCTTGGCAGCAGGCTCCTTTATCCACAGAGCCATGTCTCAGCCCCAATCTTATTATTTTTATATTTTCCCTAGCAGCCTCCGATAAAAGGAAGAAAGGGTGCAGTTTTGATTTGCGCAAGAACAGTGCTTGCCTCAAGCTTGACAAAAAGATCATGGGTGGAACCAGAGGAGGCAAAAAAAAAAAAAAAAAATCAATCATTCCTTTCTTGATGGCTATTTTAAATATTTAGCTGAAATTGTCCTCATCTGTGTGTCAGCTGTTTTCTCTGCAAACAGCCCTAACCCCCGGGCTCACACACAATACGGGGAGGCGGGCCCCAGCTGTAGGGGCTCCCCCTTGTGTTTTCAATTTAAAGCTTCTCCTAGACGGGCCGCACAAACACGGATAGAAATACGCAACTTGTGAATTGAGAAAGCAGTAGTTTTGACTCATAAAATCCTTTGATAGTTTAGCCATCTGGTCAGAGTGAAGCTTCGAATAAAAGAGGTCCAAGTAAGGTCAAAGGGCACCCTCTCCGAGGGTCAAGGGGCCCGGGCAGAGTTTGCTCCAGTGGACTGGGCTAAAAGGATGCCTGACAAATTATTGCGCATTCCATAGCTTTTTGCGTAAGTATTTGATTACAGTGGGCAGGAATGTTGTTGATATTTCTAACCTGAGTGGGGGAGGGGAGGGAAGCAGGCCTGTGCCCCCAATGCTTTCTTCCCATCTTTGGGTTTCCCAGGCCACAACCAGGCTTTCTGGCCATGCTTCGGGCCTTATCCCAGTGGACTTGTCCCTGATCTGTCCTGTGGCTGCTTTTGGCAAGGGGTCTGAGAGAGAGAGAGAGAGAGAGAGAGAGAGAGAGGGAGCGAGGAAGAGGGAGAGGGAGGGGGAGGGGGAGAGGGGGAGGGAGGGAAGGAGAGGGAGAGAAGGAGAGAGAAGGAGAGAGAGAGAGAGAGAGAGAGAGAGAGAGAGAGAGAGAGAGAGATCTCCCTTAGGAGAGAAGGAAGCACATAATTTTTCCTGGAGTGTCCAAAAAATCACCTCGGCCCATCGGTAGTAAAATAGGCAACAGCAGGGTTGTTTCCGGCGTGAATGACAACAGAGCCACACATATTTATGGGTGTGTTTCTCAGAGGTGATCTGGGGCAGATGGGGATTTGAGATGATTTAGCATCTTCTCCCCCCTCCTTGGGGAGAGCTTTGGAGGAAGCCACTCGATTTTATAGGGTCTTGGCTAACAGGAGTACAGTAGCCGAGTAACAGGTCTTTGGACAGCCCATCATGGGATATTCTGTGAAGGGCTAAGGAGACATGGTTCTTGCTGGAAATCTTGGAGAATTATCGGAGTGGGGTGGAGATGGGGGTGGTGACACTGTTTTGTTATGGTGGTATCCGCACACCCATGGCAGCTTTGAGACACTTTCTCAGTAGACTTTTTTTTTTTTTTTTTTGGTAATCTTTCCAGCTTTCAGCCCAGGAGGAAGTGGCTGTTGAGGTCAGCACTGGCCCAGGAGGAAGTGCTTCTAGAACTTTCTCCAGCATCTGGGGATGCATTGTGTTGGAGAATCAGGCTGGAGGAGTACCTTGTCACCCTAGGAAACTCTCCTGGGACTCTCTAGTTTGCTCATTGTGATATAAAACATATAAGGTAAAAGTTAACTCTTAGGGGCTGGAGAGATGGCTCAGCGTTAAGAGCACTGACTGTTCTTTCAAAGGTCCTGAGTTCAAATCCCAGCAACCACATGGTGGCTCACAACCATCCCTAATGAGATCTGATGCCCTCTTCTAGTGTGTCTGAAGACAGCTAAAAAATAAAATAAAATAAAATAAAATAAAAAGTTAACTCTTTTTTGTTTTTGTTTTCCTTTTTGCAATTGCTGGAGTTCAAAGCCGAGGCCTTGTGTGTGTTAGGCAAGCACTCCACCAGTGAACCACACCCAGCCTAAGTGCTAGCATTTTATATTATTTATATTTTATGTGTTTTACCTGCATGTCTGTCTATATATTATATGCATGCAGAACTTGTGGGGGCTGGAAGAGGGCATTGGATCCCCCAGAACTGGAGTTACTGATGGTTGTGAGCCAACACATGGGTGCTGGAAATTGAACCTTAGTCAGTGGAAGAGCAGCCAGTGCTCTTGAGCCAACAGGTGGGTGCTGGGAATTGAACCTGAGTCAGCAGAAGAACAGCCAGTGCTTAACGAAGGAGTCAGTGTTACCATTTTCCAGATTAGTGGCTTTTTGTTTTTGTTTGGTTTGGTTTTCTCTGTGTAACAGAGACCTGACTGTTCTGGACTCAGTTTGTAGACCAGGCTGGCCTCAAACTCACAGAGATCTGACCGCCTCTGCCTCCCAAGTGTTGGGATCAAAGGCCCGCACCATGTCCAACTGATTAGTGGCATTTTAGACATTTACAATATTGTACAAACAGGGAGGCTACTTAGTTCCAGGACGTGGTTGCCAACTCAAGGAACCCTATGATTATTAGGCAGTTCTTTAGGTGCCTTTAAATTCCAGGATCTCTTAGAGCCATGGGCTCCTGAAGAAGGGGAGAGGGCTAGGGTGATGGCTTGGTGGTAAAATATTCACTGTGTAAGCAAGAGGATTGGAGTTCAGATTTCTAGAAGCCACACAAATGCCTATATTATATATATATATATTATATATATATATATATATTATATAATTATATATATATATGTGTGTGTGTGTGTGTATATGTGTGTATGTATATATACATATATACCTATACAGTAATTCCAGCCTCAGAAACTGGGTCCTCAGAGCAAGCTGGCTAGTGTCAACAGCTCTGGATTTCATTGATAGATCCTGCTTCAGTGAATTAGACAGGAGAGAGGACCAAGGGTAAGTCCTGACGTTAACCTTGGACCTTTACAGGCACGTGCCTACACACGTGGAAACTTGCGTGCAGACATAAACACATCATACACACACATACATGAAGGGTGGTGGTGGTGGGAAATCACTTCCTAGATCTATCTGTTTCTTGGTCTGTTTTACATGAAGTCTGGTATGAAATAATGCAGATGCATTAAGATGTCTGGGAGGTGGTGGGACGCAGGCTTGAATAGATGGCAGTGGACCTAGCAGTTATACCATTGCGGCACACATCTGTTACCTAAGCTTAGCTCTCAGGGCTGAAGCAGGCAAGTCATGATGTTAGGGCCAACATACATACACGGTGAGGTCAGTGCTAGCCTAGGCCACTTAGCGAGGCTGCAGAAAAGGGTGTTGGGACCGTAATTCTGCTGCCAATGAGGGCTGCATAGGTCACTGGAGTTCTGGCGATTTCTCTGAACGGCATATTAAAATCTCCTCTTGGTGGCTCTCAGTTTTTTCATGAGTTGAAGATGGGTAGGACAGGTGGGGCTGGCTCAAAGGTGAAGGAGCCTCCTGCCCAGGCAGATGACCTGCATTGTATACCCAAGACCAGATGATGAAGGAAATCCAACTTCCACATACACCCTGTGGCACACAAACCCCCATGCACATACACATACGGGAAATAAAATAAAAATATGTATGGGCGTCTGTGGCTTTGATCATTATTGAAGATCAGAAAAAAAAGGATGCATGTTGGGCTGGGCAGATTGTTGAGTGAATAAAACTGCATAGGCATGAAGGCTGGAGTTGGGATTTCCAGGACCCGAGTACAAAGTGGGACACTTGCCGCCATGCCTGTGTTCAGGATGAAGAAACAGGATCCGTGAGGTGGGTTGGCCAGCTAGCCAAGCCAGACAGGAAAACTCTGGTTTCAATGAATAAAGTAAAGAATGATTGATCTTCATTGATCAATCACCGATATTAACTTCTGCTTCCACATGCACTTGTACATGTGCAAACATCTATCTATGCACACACACACACACACACACACACACACACACACACACACGGGCATAAATGTACACACATCCCACATCTACATAAATCTATCATCTATCTATCTGTGTATCTATCTATCTATCTATCATCTCTCCCTTCTGGGGGTTGGGGGTGTGGCTCAGTGGGAAAGCCCTTGTCTAACAGAAGCATGGTCCAGGGTTGCATCTCCAGTACTAAGAGTAAAATAAAAACTGACCACCAGCCAGGCATGGTGCACGTCTTTAATCTCGACTCTCAGGAGGCAGAGGCAGGTGGATTTCCAAGTTCCAGGCCAGCCTGGTCTACAGAGTGGGTTCCAGGACAGCCAGGGCTATACAGAAAAACCCTGCCTAGAAAAAAAAAAAAAGGCCACCACCTGGCATTCTGAACACATCTTTTACCCAGGCAGGATTTTACAGCATGATTCTTTGGTCATGGGGAAATGACTGGAAAACTGTCTTATATAGATCATACAATTATCGACATATCTGATTATCAAACATTAACAAGGAGCCTCTCCGGGTGGAGAGATAGCTCAGTGGGTAAGAGCACTGACTGTTCTTCCAGAGGTCCTGAGTTCAAATCCCAGCAACCACACGGTGGCTCACAACCATCTGTAATGGGATCCGATGCCTTCTACTGGTGTGTCTGAAAACAGCTGCAGTGTACTCATGTAAATAAAAAAATAAATAAGTCTTTAAAAAAAAAAGAATCCTCTCCGTACAGATGGCACTCTTGTTAAAGCGTGTGAGTGGGGGCCGGAGGGATGGCTCAGTGCTCAAGAGCATTGGCTGCTCTTGCAGAGGATCTAGGATCAGTTCCCAGCACCCAGATGGTTGTAAGCCACCAGTTCCAGGGGACCTGACACCCTCTGTGACTTCCAAAACCAACTGCACGCACATGGCATACACATACATTCAGGTACATGTACATGCACATAAATCTAAAAATGTTTCAAAAATAAATAAAAGATATATGTGAGTGTCTTGGAGCTGTGAGCTTGAGATGGTAAATATAAACACTCCCAAGCCCTGGTTTTTACTTGAAAGTTGAAACGATTTTGTCAGCCAGTGCTATGCTGACTGTGGAGGGATAGCTCACCTCATTCATACTCAAGGATGTCTTCCGGGCACTGGAGTTTGAGAAACCACAGCTTGTCAGCTGAACTTCAGCATAAAAAGAATGCTTCTTGGAAAATGCAGAACCGATTTCTGCAAGTTGTCCTTGGACCTCTGCATGTACACGCAGCACACTCCCCACCCCCACCCCCCCCAACAAACAAGTAAGCAAATACAGGTAGGGCTGGAGAGATGGTTCAGTGGTTAGAGTACTGTGGGCTCTGTTGCACCTCGCCCCCACCAGGACCTGAGTTCTATTCCCAGCACACAAGTGTCTGTAACTCCAGTTCCAAGTTATCAGTGACCCGATTCTGGCTCTGTGGGCACCAGGCATACACATGGTCCACAGAAATACATGCAGATAAAATATTCACACGTGCTGGGTGGTGGTGGCACACGCCTTTAATCCCAGCATGGGAGGCAGAGACAAGTGGATCCTTGAGTTTGAGGCCAGCATGCTCTACAGAGCAGATTTCAGGACAGCCAGGAATACACAGAGAAACCCTGTCTCAAAAAAAAAAAAAAAAAAAAAAAAAGTCACAGCCATAAATTAAAAATAGATGCATACTTAAATATATATATATATATATAAAATTTAAGCTGGAGAGATGGCTCAGCAGTTAAGAGCACTGACTGCTCTTCCAGAAGTCCTAAGTTCAAATCCCAGCAACTACATGATGGCTCACAACCATCTGTGATGGGGTCGGATGCCCCCTTCTGGTGTGTCTGAAGACAGCTACAGTGTACTCAAATAAATAAATAAGTAAATAAATAAGTCTTTAAAAAAAATCTAAAAGTGTAAAAATGTAGTTAAAAAAAAAATCACTAAGTCTCCCCAAAACCACTTTAAGATTTGGATATTTCTTTGCACATATGTTGTGAGTTCACCAGGCATGGCAGCAAGTGCCCTTGCCTTACCCACTGAGCCATCTTGCCCTTAGACGAGGATCTTGTACATTCTTTGCCAGGTCCAGTTAGTCCATTCTGTTGTTTGTTTGTTTTTTTCATGTAGCCCTGACCGTCCTGGAACTTGTCATGTAGACCAGGCTGGCCTTAAACTCAGATTCGTCTGCCTTGCCTCCTGAGTGCTGGGATTAAAGGCGTGTGCCACCATCATCCGGCTTATTCTGTTTGGAACTGAAGGGAACTCACCATACAAATATGGAGGATCAGCTGCCCAGAGGGCACATGCGCATCACAAGGAATGGGCGGGGGTGGGTCAGGAGCAGCCCCTTCGAAAGGACACCTGGCCATGGGAGAGTGGTCTCAAAGACTGACCGAGGGGTGGCACATTTAAGCATCTCAGATTTCTGGACCAGGCTTTGACTTGCAGTGCGTCCAGCCCCCAGTCGTCACGCTGCCGGGTGTCAAGTTTCCTTTGGAGAAGGCGATGGTCCTATCTCACTCCATGGTGTCATTTGTCACCAGGAAATACATGTTTAGATGACATGCCAGCCACCACTATTTCATCTAGGGCTCCTTGGCTCACTGGTCACTCCTCTGACACTTCATCTAAAGCTCTGGGATCACCTGTCTCAGTTGCTGTCTCCTCCCGTGTGGGCTACTTATCAGAGGCACGGGGTCTCCCTGGCCTACAGCAAGAGCTTTGAGACAAGCGCTCAGAAGAGCGGCCCTTTGCTGCTTTCATGACAGCTTACTTCTGACAATTCTAACTTCTTTTTATTTTTATTTTACCAAGAAGGGAACAATTTTTAACCTGCACCCCTCCCCCCAGTTTGAAATAATAAACATTCCAACTAGCAGAACACAGGGGCTCACGCTGGTTACTTGAGAGGGAATCTGACAGAACCGCAAAGGAAACTGCAGAGTTACTTGATTTTCTTTTCAAAATCGGAAGCTGGGGCTGGAGGGATGGCTCAGCTGTTAAGAGCTCCCGCTGTTTTTTCCAGAGAACTCGAATTTGGGTCCCATCACCCACCTGGCAGCTCACAACCATCTGTGACTCCAGTTCCAGGGAGTCCGGTGCTCTTTTCTGATCATCATGGGTACTGCATGCATGTAATGCACAGGCATACATGCTGGCAAATACCACACACACACACACACACACACACACACACACACACATACACACGCGCACACACACTTGAAGCTGTTAGCTGAGCATGGGGGTAAAGGTTTCTTACCCCGGCACCTGGGAAGTACAGACAAAAGGATCAGGAGTTCAAATTCATCCATGGGTACAGTGTAAGTTTGAGGGTAGCCTGGGACACACAAGCCAAATTTTGAAAACAAAAATGAGTGTGTGTGTACAGGGCTTGAGAAATGGCTTAGTATTCAAAATGCTCTTGCAAAGGATTGGAGTTTGGTTTTCTTTTCTTTTTTAGATTTTAAAATACATGAGCACACTGTGGCTGTCTTCAGACACACCAGAGGAGGGCATCGGATCCCATTACAGATGGCTGCAGGATGTGGTTGTATGTGAGTTGAACTCAGAACCTCTGAAAGAACAGCCTCCTGCTCTTAACCGCTGAGCCACCTCTCCAGGTCTTAGGTTTTGGTTTTCAGAACCAGTATCAGCCAGTTCCCAGCTTCTGCTAACTCCAACTCCAGGGGATCTGATGCCCTCTCCTGGCCTCTCTAGGCACTGCATACATAAGGGGCACACACAGGAAGGTAACCTTGGTTGATTTTTGAGACACTGTTTCTCTGTGTATTCTTGGTTGTTCTGGAGCTCACTCTGTAGAGTACACCAAGCTGGCCTTGAATTCACAGAGATCCTCCTGCCTCTGCCCTCCTGAGAGCTAGGATTAAAGGCCAGGGCCACCAGGCTTGGCTTTTGGTCCTTATCTTTTTAACCTGGAACCTGTGGCTGGCCGGTGGGCCTGATGAATTTGCCTGTTTCTTGGTGCTAGGATCACAGGTGGGGTATATGTGTACCCCGCTTTCACATGTGGGCTGGGGATATGAACTCAGGTCCACTTTACTGACTGAGCCACCTCCCTAAAGCTGGGGTTGTGTGTAGCAGGAGGGATCCTGAGAGAGCATGAAGAAGCGCCTCCAGGATCACCAGAGCAGGGCTTGTAGGAGTGATACCTCCCATGTGACCCTTGCTGTATGTTTGTAAGCCTTCCTCCCCAGCAAGCGCCGATGCTGTTTACCCAGAGAGTGATCAATCAAACGGTGCAGAATGCAAACATGCAGCCCGAAGCTGGAGACAAAAACTGGAAACCAGCCTGGGCCGGAGGAACACGAGGAACGAACGCTCAGGAGCAGAGCTTTTTGTTTGCTTGCTTTTTTTTTTTTTTTTTTTTGGTATGGGGTCTTGCTATGTAGCTGTGTTAGCCAATAGAATGAGATTGTATTCAATAAGGGGGTGTATTCAATTGGCTTACATAATATCGTCTAGGACACACCCCCCACCCCCAACAATGGCTGTCTTCTGCTGGAAAGGCTGAGAACTCTGAAGCTGCTCAGGTCACAAAGATGGATGCTGTACCAGCAGCTCCAGCCTACCCTTGAAGGCATAGAGGATCCCTGGAGAGTTACTGGTCTTCAGTCCACAGTGGATGACTGAAGACATCGAGAATGGCAGCGTAGCTGGGGCAGTAAAGAAGCAGAACTTGGCCCGTTCAGGCTTCCTTCGCCTGGGCTGCCACCGGAAGGTGCCACTCACGTATAGCGTGGGTCTTTCCTCTTCAATTAAAGGGACGGAGAAAATCGCTCACAGGTGTCCTCAGCAGCTCCTTGGTTGCTTGATTCCAGATCCAGTCAAGCTGGCAAGGAGTCATCTTCGCAGTAGCCCAGGCTAGCCTGGAACTTGTGATCCTCCTGCCTCAGTCTCGTGGGTCCTAGAGTTCTGGAGGAGGGTTCTTTCCTTGCATTTGCGGGGCGGTGGTGGCGCACACCTTTAATCCCAGCACTTGGGAGGCGGAGGCAGGCAGATTTCTGAGTTCAAGGCCAGCCTGGTCTACAGAGTTCCAGGACAGCCAGGGCTACACAGAGAAACTCTGTCTCGAAAAACCAAAAAAAAAAAAAAAAAAAGAAGGGAGGCTTTCTGGGGACCCGGGGGGGGGGGGGGGGGGGACGTGGGGCGTGGGTGGAGGACACTAAAGGAGCTTGCAGCCGTGCTCAGAGAGCTTGCTCACCTGCTCACCTGCTCCCTGAGTCTGTCACTGACAGTGTGCCACCTCACCTCCAACCACGGAAGAGCGGTAGGGCCAGGCAGCGAGTAGTCCAGGGCACAGGCTGAATCTGGTGCCCAGTCGGCTTGATGGGCTGCTTCATTGTCCTCGTTTTGTGGCTGCTTGCAAACCTCCTTTTCTGGGGGCTCATTTTTCTTGCCAGTTGCCGCAAGGACTGTGCTCAAGCTCGGTTCGGCCTGACCTGCTTCCCCCCGCCCCCCATGGGGCTGCTGTTGTGTCCCCTTCCGTCGTCGCTTCTTCGGTGAGTTGGCCCCTTAGTGTTTTATGTGGTGGGGCCTATGAAGGCGAGTGCGTGGGCCTCATTTCTGTCTTCTTTGTCTTCTGTGTCTGTCCGTCCTAGTAATCTTGCTTTTGGTCTCTGTTCGGTTCGAGGGTGAGCGTGCTGCGGCCATCTTTTCTTCCTCCTTTGTCTTTGTCCAGGTGAGCGGGCTGTGATGAGCGGTCTGCGTGCTTCTGTGAGCGTGCGGCGGCCATCTTTTCTTTCTCCTTGGTCTTTGTCTGCTCGTTTTCACTTTTGGTCAGGATTCATCCTGGTACCTGACATAGGGGCTGGCTTCCCAGGTGGTGGTTTCAGGGATCGGCTCCCGAACGCCTTTCCCTTCCTGGGTACACCATCCAGGGATAAGGCCTTTGTGCTACACCTGGGGGAGTCCCCTGCTTAGTACATGACTTTCGTCGCCTCTTGTCATATTTGTCGCATCTGCTCGTCGTTTGTTTCCTTTGTGTTCAACGTCATCATGGGTTCCCTCCTCTTCAGCATCAAGGAACCCCAGATTAGGGCTCTAAAAATCCTCCTGGTTACCCATGGTCTCAAGGTTACTCACCCCCTAACCAATTTTGGGAGAAGGCTGTTATACTGGCCCCCCCGGATCTCCCTGGAGAACGTGTAGGACCCTGACCTCTGGATGGATGTGTGTTTTCTTCCTTGCCCACAAGCACTAGGTACAGCCTGGGATTATCCCTCCTTTGTTCTTTGTCCCCATCCTCCTGTAGTCATCGACAGTCTTAAGAATTCTTCCCCAGGGCCCGAAAGTGATGGCACACGCCTTTAATCCCAGCACTTGGGAGCCGAGGCAGGCGTATTTCTGAGTTTGAGGCCAACCTGGTCTACAGAGTGAGTTCCAGGACAGCCAGGGCTACACAGAGAAACCCTGTCTTGAACCCTCCCACCCCCCCCAAAAAAAAAATCTTCCCCAGAGGAAGGGATGGGTGCCCATAACAAACACTGTCAGGATCAGGCTAATATACTTATTTATTTTATGCATGAGCACACACTGTAGCTGTACAGATGGTTGTGAGCCTTCATCTGGTTGTTGGGAATTGACTTTAGGACCTCTGACGCTCTGGTCAACCCCCACTCACTCCGGCCCAAAGATTTATTATTATAAATAAGTACGCTATAGCTGTCTTCAGGCCCACCAAAAGTGGGCGTCAGATCTCATTATGGATGGTTGTGAGCCACCATGTGGTTGCTGGGATTTGAACTCAGGACCTTCGGAAGAGCAATCAGTGCTCTTACCCGCTGAGCCATCTCACCAGCCCAATATTCACCTTTCCATTACTGACCCTGTCCCACTTTTTCTGGGCAAACAAGATGATCTCAGGGTGAGGATGAGGGAGCTTTTGCCCCAGCCCTTGGGCTCCAAGCTGTCCCCTCCCCTAGCCCTGCTGTCCCAGGTCCTTCACTAGCCCATCTGCTCCTGCCCCATTGGAGGTACCCCCAGCTTACCCTGGCATGATTCAGGGAGACTGCCTTCCAGTAGTCGCTTCTGTGATGCCCGTCCCTGGTGCTGGACTTCCTCTTCCCCGGGGCCCTCATTCCCCTTGGGTATATTGTGAGGCTTTCGCTGTCAGTCTTGGCCCTGACTCGGCGACTAGACCCTGGATTCCCACTCCTCTGGCCGACTTGGCACTAATCAGAAGAACAACTGCCAACTCTTCTGGCCCAGGCTCCCCCTATTTTGAACAAGTAGTGAAGCACTGGGCACCATGTTAGGCATGGAGCTTCACATTCCTCCTACTGATTACAAAT
>JADRCD010234977.1:0-18030 GCA_019843815.1 Montemys delectorum
AGAGAGAGAGGTCCATGAACATACAAGAAGCCTACAGAACTCCAAATACACTGGACCAGAAAAGAAATTCCTCCCGTCACATAGTAATCAAAACACCAAATGCACTAAACAAAGGAAGAATTCTCAAAGCAGTGAGGGAAAAAGGTCAAGTAACCTATAAAGGCAGGCCTATCAGAATTACACCCAGCCTTCTCAACCAGAGACTATGAAAGCTAGAAGATCCTGGGCAGATGTCATACAGACCCTAAGAGAACACAAATGCCAGCCCAGGCTACTGTACCCAGCAAAACTCTCAATCAACATAGATGGAGAAAACAAGATATTCCTTCCATGACAAAACAAAATTTACACAATATCTTTCCACAAATCCAGCCCTACAAAGAAAGGATGACAGATGGAAAACACCAACACAAGGAGCAAAACTACACCCTAGAAGAAGCATGAAAGTAATCTTTCAACAAACCCACACAAACATAATTCCACCTCTAACAACAAAAATAACGGAAAGTTAACAATTACGTTCCCTTACTATCTCTTAATATGAAAATTAAAATTACCAACATATCCTAATCGATTGAAATTCAAAAGTATGGGGAATTAGAAATTTGTTGGCTATCATCCGGCGGTCTCTCTAGTTTGGTAATTGGAGAACCAGGTCCAATATTGTACAATCCGTACACACTTTCTGCCTGTTTGTACCTGACAGTGTCTTGCTATGTACCACCACATAATGGTCTTGAAATCAGGCTTCTCCTGGATCAGCCTCTCCATTTGTAGGATTGTTTATTTGGTGTTTTTACACTGTACTATGGTGTTCAGAACAGCTTACACATTTCAAAAGTATTTATACAGCCAAAAGAAATGTAGACAGTAAATTTGGGTGGTGGCTTGTAGGAGAACAACAAAGAGTGAGACTGAATGCTTTGCTGGATGTGTGTAACTATTGTATCAATTTTGAAGAAGAGGACTTTATAAGTTACTCTTTCTCTGAGATGAATGCTTTCCACAGCCAATGAACCAGATTCTTACCCTCACCTAATGTCTGTGCCACCCTCCAAGCAGGACCACCGCTCACTGAAACACTTGGTGAATGGCTTCATGGATCGACCATCTTAATACACACACCATTTCTTAAATGAATGTAACGGCCTTATTACAATGAACGCCAATGTCTAAAAATTGTTCTTATTTTGGGCTTGTACCACAGTAAGAGCCAAGATTTGAGACTCTACTAAAAACAAAACAAACAAACAAGTCTTTATCTATTTAAGTTCACTTAAAAAAAAAAAACTAATTGTGATATATTATTTTAAAATATCATACCGGTAATGTGTTTGGAGTTACTTAAAATTTATGTTGAGAAAAATGTACGTACTGTCAGCATTGATGTAGACAAGCGCCTACGTGAGACTGTTCAATTGATTCTTCTTTTACATCAAACAACTTTCATTAATACTCATTTTTACAGTTACAATATTTTATAAAGTTTAAAGAATATGATAAGAAACAACCGAAAGGTATAGCAGGTACTGAAGGGAGGGTCTCTGGGAGGATTCGAGGTATAAGAGGGAAAAAGAATGTGATGTAATTCTATTTACTTAAAATATGTTTTTAAGTGTTAACAGTTTGAGATAAATTGAAATTACGTAAATAAATAAATAAATAAATATTCCCCCCACCACCACCCAGAAAAAATGTAAAAATGGTTTTAAGTAGAAAAAAATTCTTACTGGTGTTGCCTTTTTGCAGGTCTTGTTTCTGTCTTTTCTAGGAGATACAATCTCCAAGCGCCAGCCTTTTTTACCCTCCCCCCCCCAACCCCTTCTATCTCCTGGCTCCTACCCTCTCTTCTCAGGTCTTAGGAGCAGTTGTGTTGTAGATGTATCCAGTGAACATACTGAATTCTGACCTGTTGTGGTTTGTGGAGATCAAGCCAGGTACTGGGAACCTAGCCAAATCCCAGGACTAGTGAACTAATGAAGAAGCTTTTATCCCCACTTTACTGCCTTAAGTATCAACTCTTATGCCCACAGATGTAGCTCTCACCCTTCATCAAAGAAACTTCTCTTTTAAACAGAAGAAGGCCACTGCAGGCCCACAATCTTGACAAAAGCCTACTGCTAGGCATCTGTGCCTACCATCCTAACCATCCCAGCTACCTAACACCAAATACCTTCTCAAAGTCAATGGGGTACATCTTGAATCCATGCAGCTTGTCTGGAGTAGGGAGTGAAGTCTTGAGTTCCTCTAGGCGGCTGTCATCTGCAGAAAGCAAAGGATGCCATGGTCTCTGGTGAACCCACTGTTCTGCCCAAGGTGATTATCAGGACTGGGAGGTGGTGTTAATGTAAAAGTATTTGAAAAGGAAAGGCATCCTGGAAGGTGTAAGGGGAGGGGAGTCGAGGAGAGAAAACACTTCCCTGCCCAAAGGGCACAGGGCCATAGGGGTGAGGAAATACAAACACATGAAGACCTGGAGGTCCTGAGGAACAAAGATGAACACCTCACACAAGGAAGCAGCATATTCATACAGGATGAAGGATGGAAGGAACTCAATTACCCATCAATAAGTTAACAGACAAATACAGAGGCCTACTAAGCTGTAGAAAGGGGAGAAAATTGCAGGAGTATATTAATGTACAGCCATTACACTAAATAAAATAGATGGGACACAGGAAGAAAAATCTGGTACGATTTTGCTTCTCTGTGGTTCCAGTAGTGATAAAGCTTGTGGTCAAAAAGATTAAAACCAAAAAAAGTACATGAAGGTTTCCAGGGATGGGGAGGTGGTAGAGAAAGGGAGAAGTTGTTCAAGGGGCATAGGAGTTGAAGGGCATTGACGATGATGGAGCTGAGGAAAGTGATTCAGATAAGTTCACAGGAAGATAGATATTAGTTAATGGAAAGAAATGGCAAGCAATGGTACAAGGGAGACATATTGTTATGAACAGAGAATGAAAGTCTGCAAGGAAGACTGTTGGTCAAATATCACTCACAAGGAGACCACTGCTCTGAAATGGAAATTGAGGAAGTGTATCAACTTGGGAGGTTTGTACAAGAGAAGAGATTCTTCAGGGAGATCAGAAGAGAAAACAGAGCGTGACACAGGAGGGCAGAAATCGAGGTGTGCTTTAAGTAGATACAGAGAGGACAGGAACACAGAGGGAAAATAGAGGTGACCTGTTACCAAGGAGACAAAGCAGCAAAGTTTTCAAGACACCCAGAGGGCAGGGAGCAGTCAGGTTCTTTTTGCATGAAAATAAATCAAGAAGAAACAAGACAGAATTCTATAAAGTAATCACACAAGGAAGGGAATGAACCATTTTCATAAGCCTGTACTGAAGAGAAATGAGGTACAGAACTTTTGTTTGTCCACCCATCCACCCCTAAGCACAGAGTAGGTAAATCTCAGAAATACAGTGAAAATCGTGGCCAGTAGCAAACACCAGAGGGAAGGCTGAGCGGGACAGAACACAAACAGGCGAACGAATGGCGAAGCAGTCTCACCGATAGTGGCACAGGTACTCTGCAGCTCCTGCTCAGAAACATGGATCCTGATGCCAGACTTGGGAGCAAACTTGGGGACCGTCAGAGACTGCAGGAGTTTGGCCACAGCAGCACAATCCTGGGACCCTCCTAGTCCGTATGTCTGAGCAAACAGGTTGGCAGCAGCCATCACATAATCCAGATGTAGGGGCTGAAAGGAAGGTATGGCAAAGAAAAGTCAGTTTAACAACCACAGGGTAAAGGTAGAGAGACCCACTCCCGACCCACCCACCTAAGAGATCCCAAGGACACTTACATTGTTTGCGTCAAAGGTGAGCGGATGCGGACAGCGTTTTGGTCCTGACCAAAAAAGTGCTCCAGAGCTCGTAAGCTGGGAGAACACAAAGGTATGAAGAGGACCGAGGGAGAAGCACTCTCAGGCGATCCTCCGGCCAAGAAGCCTAGGTTCACCATTCTTGGGAAATTCACGATGAGCCAAATACACAGCAAGTTCAACTTACCAATGTATATGAGGCTTAGGCTAAACCAACGCAATACTAGGAAATGCAAATTAGTCCTTTTCCAACCGCCCACAGATATAGCATACCAAGACATTAGGCACGACGTGACCCAGTGTCAAACACAGCTGGGACTTGAACCCACAGATCGCTGTATGTTTAACTATAAAATTTCTCACTTATGATGTGACTCAGCCCACAAGTGCAGCTGGAAAGGAAACTAAGCCCCTTGCCTGGCAGACAGAAGGAGGAAAATACACATGCTTGCACCAAGTGCTGGCCTACACCTTGCCTTGGGGTGCCTGTGGCTGCTAGACTGCCTGGAAGAAGCCATGTCCAGACAGAGGACAGTAAGCATCCAATTTCCTGGAAATGTGTTCAGCCAAATACATCCACTGAGTATATAATACCTGGTCTGGAGGGAAGTTGTGCAGCAACTGCTGGATGTTGTGAGAATACTGGGTGTGCCAGTGATGGTAGGCCCAAGTCACACAGTCGGCCCAAGTCTGTGGCCTCTGCAAGACCAGGCTGCACTGTATAGCCTCCAGTACTTCCAAAGGCTGGGTGCCGGCTAGCTGCAGTGTCCGCTCCATGAACTTGGGGTCCCTATCCAATGCAAAGACCCGGATTACTTCAGAGGCCCAGAGGTAAGGTTTCTGGACAAGCCTCCTTTCTCCATGGAAAACGTCGACCCTGACCACTTCCCATCACCCTCCACCAGCATGAGACTCAATCAACCATTAATTATCCAAAGCATTCACTGAGGATGTGCCTGCGGAGATCAGACAAGGACGCCTTTGTTGACTGGCTTCTGTCTGACTGTCTTTGTTGTCGGTTTGTTGCTCTGTTACTTACGTGAGGTATTGGTTAGCGTTTTCGGCTGACTGCTTGAAGAGCCCTTCAAACTCATCCCGAGCCCACTACAGACAAGAGCAAACGAAAGCAGGTCAGCAACGCCCAACAAAACAGGTTCCTCCTGTACACATCAGCGAGACGACCAGTTAGTAAAGATTGTTCTGCGTGAAGACTGCATTCGACCTCTTCAATGAGGGTACCCACATGTTCCAGACCAGTGGTCATACTTTGCAGTCAAGTATGTTATGTGTGAGAATCTGGAATGTTCATGGCAATACAGGTGTGATGTGTTTGGATTATAAGAAAGAGAGACAGAAAGGAAGAAGTCACACTTAAAAGAACAATGATCCAAAGGCAGTTACTTTTAGCACTGGGCAGAACAGCACCCAGGTCTCAATAGGAACTCCTATGTTTTTTGTTTTGTTTTCTTTTGCTTTTTGTTGTTGTTGTTCTTTTTCCCCCACCAAGGTTTCTGAGAACTAGGAGGTCACTGCTGAAATGGTCTGGGGTATGTGTACAGACACTGGACATACAGGTTCTAAATTCTAACCCTCACACATACTAACCTGCTTTTATGACCTATTGCAGAGGAACAAAAACATCCCTGTAGCCATCTGGGTTTTAAGTCTCTGATGTAACTAGCATTTACACTCATCAAAGTCAGTGGATGAGCACATGTATACCTCAGGATTGAGTATGGTGCCAACTACAAACCCATTGCTATGAACTTTACCAAAGTATATGAACAGCCCACATCCAGCTTAAACGCTTTACAAAATCTCGACGGCGGGTATTACACACACACACACACACACACACAAAAAAAAATCAATGCACATTTTGCAGATAAGGAATCTGAGGGCCAGACAGGGCTCCTACAAAGCTACTGAACACATTCTAAAACCTTTTGCGCTTCTCTGCCTCCTGTGCAGACTCAGCCGTTTTATAACCTCGAACAAGAAACAGGATAAGGTAATGTGGTCGGAACTCTCCAGTCTATTCCTTCCCGATCTCCAACTCCTTAGCATGGCCTCAATATACTGACACTATGAGCCTACAAGCAAACAGAAACCAAACAACCCCTTACCCCACCCCCTGGGCCCCGTCGGACTGGAAGAACACAAGCAGGACTAGGCTCTGGGTTCAGTTTCCAGTGTAGCAGTCATTTTGTCCAACCAGAGGGCACACAAGATTATGTACCTGACTACACAGACAGAAGCCACCCTGAAAAACCAGCTGTTTAACTCACTTTGGGTAGGAGTTTAACAAACCAAAAATGCACTCACTATTACAGGTAATTTAGAAAATCAGCAGAGACCGCATTAGCTGATTTGTGTAGCAAAAAGCATCACTTATAGATCATTTGCACTGTTCAGACACATGTCCAACTGATGTTCTCTTTAACTCTTACCAAATTAGCAGGTTAAGGTTAATTATTGTACTTAAAATATTTTTCATACAACATGGTTTGACTGTTTTTTTTTTCCTTCTGCCAAACCCTCCCAGAACCTCCCCAGAACTCCCTAGCCACTTAACTCACGTGCCATGTCTCAAGAAAACATTATAAAAAGTAAAATCCAAAAGAAATAAAGAAATCAAAACCCACCAGCAAGACAAAAAATACCAAAACAGAAGCACACAAGAAAAAACCTGAGGTCCTCATGGCTACCTACTTCTAGGCTGGGGCCTACCCTGGAATGTGGGTGATAGATGCCCTAACATTCCACTGTAGACAATGTTTTTTTTCCTTTTCTGAGCAGGTATCAACCCTTTTGGTTAGAACTGGAACTTTGTGTGGACTTTCCCTTCTTTGTGTTGGGATTTTGCTTGGTTTGAACTTGTACAACTTTGAGTGCTGTCACCAGAAGTGGATGACTCCAAAGAAACCATGTCTGATAGATACACATGTGGGCTGATATCTACACACCTTGTCTGTGCTGATTTTCTAAATTACCAGTAACAGTGAGTGCATTTTTGGTTTGTTAAACTCCTACCCAAAGTGAGTTTAACAGCTGATTTTTCAGGGTGACATATGATCTCAGAGACTTGTGACAGGGCGGGCGGGCAGGCGGACGGACGGACGGACGGACACACACACACACGGACACACACACACACACACACACACACACACACACACACACACAGGTAAAGTTGTTTTTAAAAGAAGGGAACCAATGGCAGGTACTCTGGGTTTTGGTATAAAGACAAGGGATGTGTTCCGGACACAGAACACACAGGAAACTGGAATCTGTAGCATGAGACTGGCAAAGGCTTGATGACCTAACCCTTCCACCTCCCATTCCTCCCAAGGTTGGTCACCTGCAGGGTGTGCTCAATGGCATTAGGGAAGTTCTTCAGTGTGCAGATGGGGATGGACTTCTCAGGTGGGTCCTGGCTTGAGCTGTAAGATTCTGTCAAGAATGGAATAACCACCTGCACGCTGCCCTTGGTGCCCAGCGTGCCTGATTCCAGCAGAGGCTTACGATAGTACACACAACGGCGGTCCACGTATAATCCTTCAGGGAGTTGGGAAGAAATGGCAGGTGAGTAGCAGGCATGCTTAGATAACACAGGAACACAGGTCAGCTTGGTGTACAGAGTGGATTGCAGGAGAGGCTAGGCTATATATAAAGAAACCCTGTCTCGAAAAACTAAGCCAAGACAGGAACACAAGAACCTCATACATACACACTACCCTGCTCTTGCCCTCCTCACTCAACTCCAAACTTACGAGCATCCACATTGTCTAGGGCACTGGCCACACCATCCAGGTTTTGGAAGAAGTCATCATCATAGACATGTTCGGTCTCAGGGCCTACTCGATTCTGGTGGCTGAATACCCTGATGCGTGGATTTATGTCACGCACTGCTGCAGCAGCAGTCTCAGACTTTAATTTCTGGGTGGGAATATGAAAAACACAGCGTTTTCCCATGCACTGATACATCGACACTCCACAGTGATATCCCAAGATTTATCTCATAAAGGGCAAAACAACGCTCAAAGTCAACCAGGCTCCAACTGTGTCAATACCATCTGGCTGGCCTCAACAGATATTATAAAGGAGATTAGAATGCTTTTTTAGGACAGCTACATTTCAATTATTCATAAAAATCTGTATTGCTTTTGCTTTAAGGATTATAAATGAAGGGCTGGAGAGAGAGTTCAGTGGTTAAGAGCACTGACTGTTCTTCCAGAGGTCCTGAGTTCAATTCCCAGCAACTACATGGTGGCTCACAACCATCTGTAGTGGGATGCAATGCCCTCTTCTGGTGTGTCTGAAGACAGCAACAGTGTACTCACATATATAAAATAATCTTAAAAAAAAAAGGGGGGGTATCATAAATGAAATTTGGCACCACAGAATTTTTTGAGCACTAAAACAAGAAACGAGGTCAGAATGGCCCGACAGCTACTCTGTTTTCAATTAATGACATCCAGAGTAACCCAAATAAAACCACAGACAGACCGAGTCTTGTTCCACGTCTCAAAAGCCTCCTCTGGTTCTACTTTCACTTGTGGTATAAATGGGTTGTGGCCTCCTCCACCTGAACCCTCTTTTCTTTAAATAACACACACCCAGATGTCCTATCATTCCTCAGGCTTCTACTACTTTAGAAGTACATACCGGTACTGTTTCACCACAGGTATGTCAATTTTCCTAGGAGAAAGGCTTCATAAGCACTGAAAACAAGCACCCTCCTGACATTTCCAATTGCTACTTCTCTGTTCCTCATTACTTGCCTTACACATTGGAAATTCTAACACTAGCCATATGCCACTTACGACAACACTAGCCATATGCCACTTACGACAACACTAGCCAAACATGCTCAAAGAAGAGTCTCCCAAAAGAGCTTTTGGGAGTATAGGTCATAAGCACCACAACTTCCCATGTTGGAATCTTAAGCAGAATATTTAAAAGCGTTAGTCCCCTTAACATACTTTGTCAAGAACAGATGAGATAAGCATAAGCATTTACCATGAAAAATACTTCCAGTACAGAATATCCCTGAGGACTCACACCATACTCACATTTTTATAAATATGTTTTAGATTACATACTCTCTTACAACAGCTGTGTGTGAATGTATGTGTCTCTGTCTGTCTGCACGAACATACGCATGTATGTACACACACACACACACACACATATGTATATAGGCACACACATGCTTTTATACATACATAGTACATGTATGAACTAGGGGAATACTAATGTACTAGTACATGCACACTATGCAGCTCCCCTACTTCCTTTTTTTTTTTTTTTTTCTGTCATCACATCCTAGTTATTTGGAAAACAGCTTCCCAGCTTCCCTGAACTGACTTCCTGAAAGTATGGAAGAAATTTGAAATTTGTCCTTTCCACCGATAGAGCAATCTGTGAGAGGCAAGACAAACAGTATTTCATACCATTTAAGTTATGGTCAATTGAGTCTTGCAGACTCAGTGTTACAGGAGGAGGATACCAAAATGCAATCAGGAAGCGTCTCACTTGCTCCTATCTTCCCAATAGAGGGGGTCAGGAACATTTCTTTTGTTACCTTATGTTTTCTAAATCTAGAGTCTAGGATGCTCAGTGTAAGACGGAGCAAAGGAAAGATGAATTATCAGCAAGTCAATCAAGGTTAACACTGACCTGTGGGGAATGCCCAGCTATACCTCTATTACCCATCTCACAATGTCACATCTGCAAGCTTAGGTGGGGAGGGAAAACCAGGCAAGTGAAAAAATGTGACAGATAATAATGTCTATTGACCTGGCACCTGAATGCCTGAAAAACAGGAGGGAACTAAAGAAAAGGAAAGGAAAGCATAAACATCTGAGCCATTTATATTAGAATCACATACAAGAGAGAAAGCCATGCCATCCTACTCACTGTGACGTCCCAGGGACGGAAGAGAAACTGTCTGTTCAGGTTTGACTTCTCAATGGTGTCCATGTCTGTAACTGTGATTCCTCCATCCTCCCCACAGCCAAGGCCAATCATGGCAAAGTTCTTGAGCAGCTCACACCCAATGGCACCTGCACCTACCTAGAAGTTGATAAACCATCTGATCAGAGTGAATAGTGACGGCATACGCTAACCCACCATTCCTTACTCCCCAAAGAAAACACCAACCGAACACAAGACTGTGTAGTAACAAACATTCGCCGGGCGGTGGTGGCGCACGCCTTTAATCCCAGCATTTGGGAGGCAGAGGCAGGCAGATTTCTGAGTTCGAGGCCAGCCTGGTCTACAGAGTGAGTTCCAGGACAACCAGGGCTACACAGAGAAACCCTGTCTCAAAAAAAAAAACAAAAAACAAAAAACAAAACCAAACATTCAATTCACAGGGACGCACATTCCTATGGGTGACTGACTGAGAGAGGAGGGAAAGGAAAAGAGACACATGGGGCCTTCCTCGACCAACCACAAAACAGAATAGGTGATGGGATCAGGGTATGAAAACGAAAAGACCCCTCCACAAAAGGATCGGGGAAAGAGAGATTCCTAGAAAGGGTGGTCAGAGGCCATTAGTGTCAATCACCAGGAAGTACTTCTGCTTGCCAAGCTTCTCTTGTAGGTCTGATCCAAATACAGCCACTTGCCCATCGTAACGGTTCTGGCGCTGGATTTATGCGAATGAGTGCAGACAGGTTAGAGAGACACTTTCCTCAAGATGTCCCCAAGGTTTCCCTACTGTTCCCACAGACCTACCGGCAGGCACTTATCTTCCATAAAGGCCACTCGGTGCTCCGGGAGACATTCAAGGGCATCAAAGTAGAGCCACTGCCTAATGGGCATGAACTTTCCAGAACAAGCCTGAGGAAACAATGTTGTCAGTAGCCTAACTGGACTAAAAGGCAAGTGATGGAATCAGAAGCACATAGCAGTCCACACCCTTTCCCACTAGTGCTGACCTTCATGACCTCCTGGGCAGCCAAACCACCAATGAAGGCATTCATGGGTGCCAGATCCCCAGCTGCTACATAGGCCAGCTTCCGGATAAGGTCTGTGTCCAGACAAGCCTGCTGAACTGCTGGCAAAGCTTGAGCATTCACAGCTTGTGCTAAGGTCACCATTTCTGCAGCATCCTCCTGGTTGGACAAAAGGAACAAAGATAGAGCCTATCAGGTCCTACTGGAGAAAGAACAGGCATAGGAAACAGACAATTCCCGCTCACTTACCTCATTATGGGGCCGAGGAGGCCGGCTGTGTTGAGTACAGAACTGATGCAGGGCCTGGAAGCCAATGTGGAGCTGAGCAGGGTGACAGCACTTACCAAAATCTGTTACCACAAACTCTGGCTCTGCCAGCGAGGCGAGGAGCGGTTTCTGTGGATAATGGAGCATTGAGACCAGATATGTACAACCTACGAATCTCAAAAGCAGGAGACCTTCTACTCACAGCCCCTCACCACCTACTCACAAAACTGATCTTCCGAGATACTTTCACTTGACTGACAATGCCTCCACGGATGTACTCAGAGAAGCTGGAGGTATCACAGATACTAAAGGTATAGGGACCTGCAAGATGAAAAAGATGGAGAAGACTGCCAGTCCAATCTGTGCCCTTGCCACCCTCCTGAGATCAAGTACAAAAACCTCACCGTCCAAGCCTAACACACATTAGCTTTTTTTAAACTGCAAGCTCTACTCAGATAGGGACAAGCAAGCACGAAAGCAAGCAAAAACAAAACAAAAACAAAAAAAAAAAACAAAACAAAAACCAAAAAAAACCCCAAAACACAACCATCAAAGGCACAGTAGTACATAACCCTCATCCCAGCACTTCAGAAGTCAACTCAGGAGGATTCAGAGTTCAAAGCTAGCCAAGGGCTACCCATACCAAACAGAATGGCCACAATCTCACTCACACAGCTTCAGACTCTGGGTGCTACAAAGGTTGACACCACATCTGGCTTCTGTTTCAATGCAGAAAAACAAAAAATGGGGGAGGGAACAGATGTCTCCTCTGTCCAAGATCTGATTCAGTGGCTGAGAGTGAGTGCTTCTTGCTCTCTCAGAAAGCAGGAACTCAGTTAAGTTCCCAAAACCTACCCGGGGCAGCTCACAAGTGTCTGCAGCTCTCAGACATATCCCAAAACATATACATACATACAAAAGTAAAATAAATGTACAAGACAAAAAGAAATCTACTTGTCTCCATCTCCCAAGCCTTACGCACAGGCTCTGTAAAGATACAAGCCATAGGACCTAACTTTTCTTACAGAGGTTCTGGGGATCAAACTCAAGCACTTGTGAGAGCACAGAAAGAAGTTTGCCTCGAAGTGGTGGCCCGAGCCTATAATCCCAGCAGTTGGGAGGCAGAGGCAGGTGGATTTCTGAGTTTGAGCCCAGCCTGGTCTACAGAGTGAGTTCCAGGACAGCCAGGGCTACACAGAGAAATCCTGTCTCGGGAAAGGGAAAACAACAACAACAAAAAAAAAAAAACAAGACGTTTACCAACTGACTTGCTAAATTAATGTTCACTACGTTACTGACATTTAGTGACTATGGAGAAGAAAAAGTCTGTACATGTTCAAAACAAAAGCAATTCTTTTTCATGTGCTTGTTGATTTGGAGATGGGGATTTGCATAGCCCAGGCTGGCCTCTTGCTCTGTAACTAAGGCTGGGCTTGAATTTCTAATCTTCCTGTAACCACCTCCTGAGTACCAGGATTACAGGTGCATGCCATCATCCACAATGGCACCTTTCTTACAAACAGTTTGTATTCACAAGAGCCCAAGGGTGGACGGCTACAAAACATCAAAAAAGGATTCTTTGGTCCCCTCTCACCACTGATCAGCTTCAGCTCATGCAAAAAGACTTCCTAGCAAATAGGCATCACCTTGTGTATTCAGAATCACACTCATTCAAGTCTGGACAATACAAAGGAGTTGATACCAGGGTGAATTAGATAACTCTTTTAGTAGTAAAGTTCAGCATGCCAGGACAACTGAAGCCAGCATCAAATATATAAGACTCACAAGTACCTTACATCTATCAAACAATTACGAAACATCATGCTACTTTGACTGTGGTTGAGCTCACACATCTCACTTCAGTTTTCTGCAGGTGTCTTCATTTAAGGGATATCATCTCTACAGAAGCTTTGTTAATCTCACACCTTTGCTGGGATTCACTGTACTTGGCCTACTGCACACACAAACTGCTGTGTTTTAAAGTACTGTAGACTCCCCTCCATCACTACCACACTGTCTTTATACATTTTCTCAATGAAGCAGCAGTTTGGACGACTGAGGTGAGGCCTCAGGATCCATCTTTATCTGCTTCCCCCAACCCCCGGTGTAGTGGTTACCTCCATCTGCTGCCATCCTGACTGCACAACAGCATTTTGCATGGTTATTCTAAATTCAAACTCAGCCATAACACTTACAGAGCAAGTGTCCTTACAAACTGAGCCGTCTTTCTAGCCATTAGTCTACCAGAACCTAGCTTACCGATCACACACTAGAAAGGACCTAGTCACTTTGTCCTTTTAGAGCTTAAAAGAGAAAGTTTAATTGTCTAAAGTAAAACCAAAGGGGGAGGGGAGTCAAAAGGGAATAAACCAAGGAATAAGTGCTCTGCCTGACAATACTCGAGAAATCAGTCCAGTGTCACAGAAAGACTGTTACAGTCACAGAAAGACTCTTACACTGGAGGTAAGAGACACAAGTTAGGCTATGTTTTATCAAGGCATGATGGCTTTAATCCTAGCACTCAGGCAAGAGGACTATGAGTCTGAGACCAGCCCAGTCTGCTGGGAAAGTTCCCCAGTGACCTCTTGGCTTCTGAGACAGCCCATACATATCACAGTGCCAACCTTTACTTTGTTCTGTGTTACCACATCTCACCCTCCTTCCCCAGGCTTCCCATACCCAGAACTTTGATCTCTATGGGACCAATTCCATTGAGTTCACTCATGCCCTGAACTTCTGTGAAAGAGACAAAGTCACCACTTTCAAATCCATGCCGCGATTCCTCCAAGCAGGTGACAATCCCTGGATTCTCCTGGTTGGGGAAAAAGAAAAACAGAGATTAAGAGTTAAGCCCTGCACAGTGTGGCATGCTTATAGTTCTACCATCCTGGAAGCTGAAGCAGAAGGTTCACCCTAAATTCAAACCTGGCCTTAACTACATTGTGGAGAATGGCTCAAACACGCAAGCGGGCACGCGCACACACACAAAACACACATACTCACCACCACCACTACAACCAACACCAACACCAACACCAAACAAATAAGACAGGAAAAGGAATTATCAAGACAAAGGAAAGGTGAGGATGGAGAGCAGAGAGAAAAACAGGAGGGTCAGAGAACAGGAAAAGGAAAGGAAAAAAAAACAAACAAACAATTACTTGCCTACCTCTTTTGCATGAGAACCTATGGGGCTGGCCTCCTTACCTTAGTGATCATTGAAACCATGGCACTGAGCGGCTGTTCCCCATTTGAATCAGTGAGAATCATTTCCTCTCCAAAGTCACAGAAGAGTTGTCTAGGGAAGGAGGCAGAGGGAGTGGTGCTTTGGACCAAACACAGGGCCCTTCCAGCACTCAAAGTACTGGAACAGATCAGGTGATGCTCATATTACACAGTAAAAAAAAAAAAAAAAAATGAAAAATCATTTCAAAACTGGTTGGTGGAGGAGGACATGAAGGCTTAGGAGACTTAGTCTATGTTTGGTAGAAATTAGACAAAGGCAAGCACTCACCCAACCAGGCCCCGAGTGTCTGCTATTACCAGCTTGATTCCATGGCTATGGCAAAATTCACCCACCTGCAGCTGATATTCCAAAGGAGTGTTGGTAAGAACCACTACCTGTAAGGAACAACAGGTTCAGGTTTGGGGTGGAGGGAGAGAATAAAAAAGCTGACAGGGTGAAGGAGAAGGGAGAAGAATCCAACACCCAGGCTTTGCTGGCTCAGTCTTTTATCACTTGGACACACAAGTCTCCATGGGTGTCAGACATAATAAGAAACAGAGAACAGCTTGTTTGTTTGTTTGTTTGTTTGTTTTTGGTTTTCAAGACAAGGTTTCTCTGTGTAGCCCTGGCTGTCCTGGAACTCACTCTGTAGACCAGGCTGGCCTCGAACTCAGAAGTCCTCCTGCCTCTCCCTTCCAAGTGCTGGGATTAAAGGCGTGCACCACCACTGCCCGGCCAGAGAACAGCTTTTAAAAAACACTACCAACTACAGCAAGAATAATAGCAGTGCTGGACAAATAAGGTCTGAAGACCAGCAAAGAAAACAGACTTCTGGCTACCCACAGCCAGGTTATATTCATCAAGAGTGACTATCCAGGCGGCCCGGGTTTCCTCTCATTACACCTGCTTGTACAAGGGCTTGAGAATTATACATGCAGGTACTGAGCTCCAGATCTCACTATGACACAAGACCCTTCTACAAAAGAATCTGCCCCTCTGCGGAGCTCTAGCTGCTACCTACATCTCCTAGTTTTCCAGAACCAAATCTGACACAAGGTGCCAGCCTAAATGACAACAAACCTGGAAGAATAAGGTGGGAGGCATGGGGATACTCCAGGGTACCTGAAAACCACTAAGGAACTCCTCAATTAGAGGTCCAGTGTAGGTGAGCACAGGAACGTAACTATTGAGTTCAGCGAGGCGTGGTTGGGATATCTCAGCTCGGTTTTTACCAATGTCTTCCTCACGTAGGTAGAACTGTGAAAAGGGGGTAGGAAGATAGGACTGAAACATACGCAGTGCATATGCTGGAGCCTAAGCAAGGAGAAGCCAAAAAGAGATACCTGGGAAGACAGATCAGCCCACTGGGCAGTGCCCTGGTCATGGAGAGTGACAGCCTTGACCCCACCAAGGATGATATTCTTGGCAATTTCCACACCCAGACCCTGCAGGCCTGATATCAGTACACTGGAAGTCTGGAGATGCTTCATTGCCTCATGACCGAGTACATACCTGTTCAGCAACGAACTCTAGGTTAGGGTCTGCCCCACTATGACTTCTCCCAATCTCTATCTCCCACCCTAGGTACCACTTACAGCTGGCGGGAGTAAAGGCCTTCATCTATGTCCATTTCCTTATTTTTTGACATTCCCTAAAGATGAGCAAAGAGTTCCAGGGGCGATAAAATAGTAATGAAGAATTAGACATTTGGAAAGACAGAAGTACTTCACCACCCCCACTGATTATTCCCATTCTGACAAAAGTCATACTCACGTAGGTTGGCCCTGGGGACACGCCAAACATCACCGAATAGGTAGGAGACCAACTAGAATCCAGCTTAGAGTCAGGTCCAGACACTTTGCGTTTCTTGGACTGAAATGAGCTGGACATCTGAAGAAATGGGGGGCACCAAAGCTGAGGGTCCACGGTAGGAACACTCTCTCCAGAAAGGTTTTCTGTTTCCATGGTTGGTGGGTGGGTGGCTGGGTGTGTGTGTGTACTGCTATCCTTCTCTGACAGAGAAGGCACTGAAGATAGTCAAATTAATGTAGCTCTTAATGGTCAGTGTAGAGGGCAAAGAAGTGCTTGTGCACACAGATAAGCACTAGAGAAGCCTGGAAAGTTAAGCAAGCACATAGACATCCTTCAAAGGAAAGAGGTGTTTACCTTCCTTTCGCCTGGAATGCTGGGAATAGATGTAGTTTACACCCTGGTGACATTTTGCTGTCTGATGAGCCAGGCTCCACCCGTAACCTCCAGAAATTATGTTTTACTCAACCTTTCCCTCTAAATAATAACATCCCTTATGAGGGATGTGACTGTTCTTATCAACAGCCTCAGTGGTTCCTACGGTATCTCAGGGTCAGGCCAATGGTAACACACAAGGGCCTTATGTTTACCTCTGTTAACCTCTCTAGGCCCTAAATCTCTGGCACTGTTCTGAATCAATAATACCCATCCTCGTGAAAGAAGCCAGGGTATTCTTTGTAAAGAATCTCAATGTCTCAAATTTGTTGTGCACTTGGGACTGAATTATTATTAGAATGCATGCCTCCGAAACTGTGCTGTGCTTAAATATGGCTAAAGTATGGCTAATGATCTAGGTCAGACTCTGGAAGTCCAGGCCCAAGCACCAGTTCCAATATCAGGCTGATCTCAGTTTCATTCTTAGCTCATCCTGATGGTTTACCTGCCTGCTGTAAAGCCTGCAAGGATGCTACAGAGGGCACATCAGAAGTTTAAACGTTTACATCCAAAAGAATCAGTGAGCAGGGGGACTGGAGATGGCCCAGCGGTTAAGAGCACTGACCGCTCTTCCAGAGGTCCTGAGTTCAAATCCCAGCAATCACCAGGTGGCTCACAACCATGTGATGGAATCTGATGCCCTCTTCTGGTGTGTGTTGTCTAAAGACAGCTTACAGCTACAGCTACAGCATACTCATAAAATAAATAAATCTAAAAAAAAAAAAAAAAAGAAAGAAAGAAAGAAAGGAGGGAAGAGAGAGAGAAAGAAAGAACGAACGAACGAACGAGCGAGCGAGCGAGCGAGCGAGCGAGCAGACAGGCACTGCTTAGAGTCCCAAACTGAAACTGGGTATCTTTAAGCAATAAAACGGAATCCCACATTATACACTGCTTTTGAAGCTACAGGTAGGGAAGGGCCAGTGAAAGGTTGAGAATTATGTAGACCCTGACAAATCAGATCAGGAGAGTTACAGCAGGTGGGATTATACATTCCAACAATTCCCACCTAGTCCTTTGGGAAGTTCTTCAGATAACTAAAGTTAATCTGTTGAGAGAGTCCTTGGATCACGGAAAGGTGGAGGTTATACCACAAAGGCAAATGAGGCTAAGTACACTCACACAAAATGTCTACAGACTGGCTCTAAGAAATCTTTTCAGGGTGGTATGTGGGCACTAGTTCTCTGACTTGAAACCCATCTCACAAGGCAGATCTCATGTCAAACAGCATGTCTACATTGGACAAGAGGAACAGGCAATCCGTGATAAAGATGCCAAGCCCAGGTGAATCACTCCTAAATTTAGGCCTAAAATTCCAGCGACTTTTTCCTAGGAAAGTGGTAGCCAAACAAAATAAAACAAACACGAAACCCCAAAACACACACAACCCAAACAAAAACCACAAAGAAACAAAATAGCAATTGTAGAATTTGTCCTTTGTTCTATTTTTTACCCTAGTTAACGATATTAACTGCACAAATGAATAACATCCCATATCTTACTTCCTTTAT
>JADRCD010234978.1:0-15074 GCA_019843815.1 Montemys delectorum
TTGAAGTGCCACACATACTGAGGACCCGTCCTACGGCTCTGAATTCACAATAAAGCACCTGATTTGTTCACCAGGCTGACAGGTGACACATGGTAGTCCTTGGGGAAAGAGAATGGATCAGAACTGTTAGTTACTGAAGGAGAGGGAAAGGGAACTTTCTGAATTTACTTGGACCATTTCTGTGACTGAAAACAAAGTATACAGCGCTTTTACTGCCTGCTTCCAGCTGCTACAACACAATGATCAACTCTCTCCAGCTTGAAGACTTGCTGTCCATGACAGCTTCCTGATTAAGAGTTTACATTCAGTTTCAGTTTTTTATTTTAAATGTTGCAATCAGAACCAGTCAGTCTCTCTCCTTCTCTCTGAATCAGACACCATTTTTTTTTCAAGATGATTTTGTTTTAAACGAACAAAGTGTGAAACTCTACCAAATGCCAAACGCAATGCTTCCTAATTCTAAAATGAAAGTTAGGGACATTATCAGTCTGTCAAGCTTTGGGAACAGTCAGTCTTAAGCTGTAAAACAGTCCAGAAACTCGTGGAGGTTTTGAACTGCTATAAAACCAAGTGTTGTAACAAGCAGTATCAATAAAAATAGTAAAATGTACCCTGGGGAATGACACCAAAGTGTAAACCAGAGCATTTCTGTCTTGGGCACCCATGATGTAATCTAAAAGGATGAGCCAGCACAACACATGCTGTGTATTCACATGCCATGTTCATGCTCCATGCAGCTGCAAACTATAGTCACATTTAAAGATTACCCAAAGGTAGGATGGTATATTATCATTGCATCTACCACCAAAGTACTGGCTTACCTTTTCCTCACATTTAAAGTACTTTAAGGAGCTGGGGCACTCACTGGTAGCATGTTTACATGTCATACACAGGCCTAGGTTCAACCCACAAATGGATGGATGGACATATAGACAGATAGATGAGATAATTATTTTTTTAGATACATGTATGTATATCTCAAAAAATAAAAACCAAAAAAAAAAAAAAACAAAAAAACCAGGGTCTCATTCATGTTGTCCAGGTTGGCTTTGAACTCTGTGCAGCCAAAGCTAGCCTTGAATCCCTGATTCTTGGGCTTTCCGCTCCCAAGTACTAGAATCACAGGCGTGCAGCCACCACATCTGGTTTGAATTATATTTCCCACGGACTTTTGATATCTCAATAGTAATTCAAGTCACTAAAATTAACTTAGCAAACAATTGTTTTATAATTCATTATGCTATCCATTTGTTTTATGTGGTTTTCTGTATGTGTGTGAGATTTTATAATAAAATTTTAAATAATTCTTAGCAGGATGAAGAGCTAAAGACAAGTCTATCAAACCTTCTAAATCTTTCAGCGGGTCAAGAGCTCCAGATGGCTCTACAGAGGTGGTATGAGCCCTCAAGGCATATCTGATAAGAGAATCAAATGAAGGCTGGGATCCCACTGGAAATGCAAAATCTATAAGTGCACATATTTAACTCCAGGGGTGGGGGTTGAAGGATAAGAAGTTCAAAGCCAGCCTTGACTGAGACTTTGAATAAGAGACTTGGATTTCTTTTATAGTCTGGTTGCTGGGTAGGGAATAGAGCTGAGGGCTGTGGACAGTTGCTAGGGACATGGATTTAAGTTTATTTCCCTCTTTCAGGGTTGTGTTCTGTATCAACTTCCATCAGCCTCAGGGTTCCTCTGTTAAACTCCCCAGACGGATAAGCAACCTTTAAGTTTTCTGCCAGAGTTGGTAAAGACAGAGAGAGGCTAGGCTAATAGCTGATGAGTAGACAGGTAATTGCTTTGTGTGTGTGTGTGTGTGTGTGTGTGTGTGTGTGTGTGTGTGTGTGCTGTGTAAGAGTATGCATGAATGGGAACACAGAAGCCACAGGAGGATACCAGGCATCTGGCTCTATTATTACTTATTTACTTATTACTTATCTTCACCTTATTTATTCCCTTATTCCCTTCAGACAGACTCTCATACAAAGCCAGGACAGCAGCCATCAAGTACATTGGTCTTCCTGTCTCTGTCCCACACAGCCTTGGGATTACAGATATCCCATCATGTAAACATGCCCACCCACCTTTCTTGGTGTGAGTGTTAGGGACTGAACTGATTCTCATCCGTGTGCAGTAAGCACTGTACATGCTGAGCCATCTCCTCAGCCCAGGTAACCATTTCTTAAATAGAGCAGATGATCTCATTCACTAACCCAAAGGCCTTAACACAGAGGTGTCCCAAGGTTCCAACGAAATGGCCTTACTACAGCATTTTACTGCCAGGATCAAGTTAATAAATCCTGTACTGGGAGGGTAAAAAAGGATGGCCCCCACAGGCTCATGTTTAGTTGGACTCCAGTTGGTAGCTATATGAGGAGTCTAAGGGGGTGTGGCCTTGATGGAGGAAGTACGCCACTGGGAGAGGGCTTTGAGTTTTCAAAATGCCATATTGACTTATCTTTGCGTCCTGCTTATGAATCAAGATGCAAGCTCTCAGCTATTCCTGCCACCATGTCTTTGTTCTGCCATCATAGATTCTAACCCTCTGAAGCCATAAGCCAAATTAAATGCTTTTTCTATATGTGGCTTAGTCATGGTATTTTGTCACAGCAATAGAAAGGTAACTAAATTGACTATCATAAGCCCATAGTGTTCAGTAAGTCCTAATCTTAAATATGAACAAAGGACCATCAGACCCAACAAATGCCTCTATTCTGAAAAACAAAGACCCAGATAAGAAGAAAAATTGGAAGCTGTGTGTGTGAGCACTTAAAGGACTAAGGCAACAAAACCAGAAAGAGGCTGGAGAGCCAACTCATGAGTTCAGAGTGCTTACTGCTCTAGCAGAGGCCCATGTTGAGCTACCAGCACCCATACTGGGTGGCTTACACCACTTGTAACTCCAGTTCCAGGAGGGGATTCACTGTTTTTTTCTGGCCCTCCAAGGGCATCTATATATACACAGTGCACATGAACATACATAGGTACATATATGTAAGAAATAAACCTTTTTTAAAAAGCAAACAGAAAGAGGAAATGGAAGGAGAAAAAAATGAAATTTGTAGCAAACATACTCTGCAGGAAATGAGACTGAAAGTCCCATCTTTAATATCATAGAAGAGGTGGGGGAAATAGTGCAATACTCTAATAGGAACCAGTCAGGAGACCAGCCATTGGTAAGAAGGGGGGGGGGGGGGGGTGGTGAATCCTAAAACTCCCAAGAATGTAAGAGAAATCTGCAATGAGAATGGCAATAGGCTTTTTTTTTTTTTGAGATAGAGTTTCTCTGTGTAGCCCTGGCTGTCCTGGAACTCACTCTGTAGACCAGGCTGGCCTCAAACTCAGAAATACTCCTGTCTCTGCCTCCCAAGTGCTGGGGTTAAAGGCATGTGCCACCACTGCCTGACTCAGCAATAGGCTTCTTAATGTTAACACCACAAAGCAGAAAGCACACAAAAAAACACCTTAAAAACCAATGTCCAAACTATTTCAGTTTAATGATGGAAGCTTTTCATACATGAGAAAAGTCTCAAAATTATTTTACTTTTCTCAGAGAGCCAGTACAGGAAACATTCCATCAAAAAGAAGAAAGCCATTATTTAGGAAAAATGAAATCCAGGGAACAGGAGATGTGCAGTGTACCAGAAGGGTAAATGGGCTCTTCAGACTGAAGGTGACAGCAAGCAGAGAGTAGCCCAGCTTCACCTTCAGACCCTAACAGCACCATTTCCTGGTGCCTCTACTCTAGAACGGTGTTTCCTCAGAATATCAGGCAAAGGGGCTGGGACACAGCTCAATGAGAGCACTTGTCTAGCATGCATGAGGTCCTGGGCGCTATGCCCATCAACACAAAAGAGAAAGAATGAACAGAGGGACACAAGATGAGTTAATGAAGGGCATTAAGACTGCAATTCTATCCCTAGTATATACACAAGAGAATTGGAAATGGGTCATCTAACGAATATTTTTATGTGAATATTCGAAGGAGCTGCTACTATGCACAAGAACCAGAAGGTCAGAACTCATGAGTGGACAAAAATATAGTCATACAATGAATATTAAGTCAAAAAAGAGAAATAAATGGCATATCACCACATGATCAAATAAGTGGTCCTTTTGTTGTTCTATTTGCTTGTTTCTTGAGACAAGGTCTTCTCATATGGCCCAGGTGTGATCCAAATGCATGTTTGAACTCCTATTCCCCTGCCTCAGCCTCCTAAATGCAAACACTACAAGTGTGAACAATTACACCCAGCTAAAGGCCTAGTGGTTGTTCTGTATGGATTGAACCTAGGGTTTCACCTACACTAGGCAAGTGCTCTTCCACTGAGCTATCCCAATATTGCTAATTCTTTTTTGAAACAGGGTCTTATATTATTATGTATCCCTGGCTGAAGTAGAACTCTCTAAGTAGACCAAGCTGGCCTCAAACTCGAGAAATCTGCCTGTCTCTGTCTCCTGAGTGCTGGGATTTGACCTAATATGGATAATTATCTTAAATATTATGTTAAGTGGAGGAAAAAGACACACAAAATATCCTGCCATACAATCCCATTCATGTGTGTTGTCTTCACTAGGTACATTCATAAGAACAAAAGGCAGATTCTAGTCCCCAGAAGCTGGAGGAGAAGTGTTGATGGGAGGGGCTCCTAAAATAGACCTGGCTCTTTATCATGAAAATGTCTGGGATAGACAGAGGTTGCAAAATACCATTACTATACCAAAAGCCAGGAAACTGCCTACTTCTTTTTTGGGGGAGTGGGGGTAGGGAGAGTTCATGATAGGTTTTCTCTGTATAGCCCTGGCTGTCCTGGAACTCACTCTGTAGACCAGGCTGGCCTCGAACTCAGAAATCTGCCTGCCACTGCTTCCCAAGTGCTGGAAATACTCAATGGTATGAACTTAATAATAAGATAACCTACTGGCCTTTAAATGCACGAAGGAGACTTTAATAATAACAGCAACAACTGAGAGAGTTAACATTACTAAGTAAAAAAGTAAGCAAAGCCCAGAGATCCTCAACAAATCAATAATTCTAGTCATCAATTAGAGGTGTCCCTCAGGCCACTGTTTACAGAGAGCCTACTCACGCTCCCCCATACACTTTAAATCATCTCTTCCACATAGTCTGTGTACATCCTACATTTTTGCATTTATTATTTAGTGTATTTCCCCCACCTCTGTATGCATGTGTATATGCATGTGTATGTATGTGTGTACGTGTGTACCATGGGTGCATACATGGGTGGTCAGAGGACAGTTTGCAAGATTCGGTTCTCACCTCTCACTACATGACTTTAAAATATCAAACTCAGGTTATCAGGCTTCATGGCATTGCCTTTACTCACTGATCCATCTCACCAGCCCCTCTTCTATATTTGAAATCTCTACACTACTTGTAAAACGTAATGTTGCTGGGAGATAGTGACACACGCCTTTAATCCCAGCACTTGGGAGGTGTATCTCTGAGTTTGAGGCCAGCCTGGTCTACAGAGTGAGTTCCAGGACAGCCAGGGCTACACAGAGAAACCCTATCTCAGAAAAAAGAGAAAGCAAAACAAAAACCCACTAATACAGTGTGGACACATGTAAATGTAATTACACTTTATTGTTCAAGGAATAATAATAAGGCAAAAAGTTTGTACATGTTCAATGTAGATGTAACTTTTCCCCAAATATTTTCTATCTGTAGTTTCTTGGCTCCACAGATACAAAGCCCATAGGTATGGAAGGCTATATTTATAAAATTATAGTCACTCCTATGACTACTGATCTAAGTAGACTTGTAACATAATTATAGAACAGTTGAAGGTGGAAAATATCTGAGCCTGTGCTTGGCCGTGAAAGGCAAAAGAACTCTGAATCTCACAAAGTTAGAACTCAACCCAGCATTTTTCTGAAAGCAGAAAAATTAAGAGGGGATAATATAAGTTGACTACTTACATGAATGCAGGTACAGGCTGAAAGAAAATGGCTGCACAAGTTTAAAGAGCTTGCTTCAGTGAGAGGGAAATAAAGAATGGGGGTGAGAAAGCCGGCAGTGGTGGTATACGCTTTTAATCCCAGCACTTGGGAGGCAGAGGCAGGTGGATTTCTGAGTTCGAGACCAGCCTGGTCTACAGAGTGAGTTCCAGGACAGCCAGGGCTACACAGAGAACCCTGTCTTGAAAAACCAAAAAAAAAGAATGGGGGTGAGATGGGGACTTCCTCCATCTCTGTGCTAGACAACTTGAGTGCCCAGAAGGACGCCTACCTGAAGGAACTGAGTGAATTCCACATAGTTCAGGTGCTTCTTGCGGTTGTGCCCAAAGTGCAGCCGGATGAACTCGCAGTCCCAGTTAAAAGGGATGTGGTGATGGATAATAGTCTGTCCAAAAATCTCCTTGACATTTTCTTAAAAGGGAAAAGAAAAGGGAATCAGTCCCACTGATCAATGAATTTTCCAATCCACTGCAATGCTCCTACAGAGAAGAATTAAGGAACGTTTAAAAAGTCAAGACCGGCTGCTTCTACCAAGAGGAACTGCAAATCTCTTTGTACCCGGAAACCCATGCAGGAGCACAACTGATACAAAGTATAATTTTTCACTTAAGATTGTATACCGCTACATATAAGGCCATGAGATTCTTAATTTCTCTTGATTTAATTTTAATTAGGAAGCGATTTCTATCTTGCAATATAAATAGCTGCTACTTTACATTCCAGCATAAAATCAATAGTGTTTCCCTGGTTCCTCAAGGAGTCGAATTAAGCCTTTTATCAGAAGCGTGAATACCTAAATTACAGTATAATGCAATATTTGTCATACTAAGTATGGTTTGATTGAGGCATGATTATTACATTCACACTAGCCTGAATATGACTATTGAAGATAGCTATAAGAAATACTACCAACAGTGCATCATTAGCTCAGCAGTAAAGCACCTTATTAAAAGCTGATAGTGTCAAAAATAGGGTCTTGCCACAAAGCCTTGAAATACCCCGAAAACCCATGATTATTAGTCTGAACTATTAAAATATTTTAAGATAAGTGAAATTAGTGATCCGTTTGTCAATGGAGAACCATCCACGGCATGCTAACTTCTCATTAGGTATCAGTCACGCTGTAAGATACAACCAGAACTCCACTGCTTGTCTTCATGCACCAGCGAGATCATTCACTTTCTTACAGTTTCACATTTATTATAAAAATTGGTTCACAAATGACTGGTACCTTAGCAAGCATAGACTGGATAGACTAATTTAGAAGCTCATGCCCCCCCCAAAAAAATCTCTAGCAAAGTTAAGAAAGCAGGAAGCCTTTTTAGTAATGTCTTAACAAAATTATTTTCCAATTTAATCCAATTTTATTAGTGAATGAGTTTTACCATCAATAGCTATCAATTATCCTGGTAAATTAGTAAACATAGGTTTGATGTTTTAACAATTGCCTCTAACTATGTTGTTTTCTCTGATTTTGACAGTCTTTGAATGCAATGCCAGTCTCATAACTGGCAATGGAGTGATGGAATAATGGATTCTCTTTGTTTTATGTACCTCTTTTCTTAATAAAAATTATGCATTTGGGCAGAACTACTCCTAACAGGACTCAGGGTAACAGCTCTGGCTCACAGGATGCAGCAAAGTGAGAAGGAGGCATTGGATGTCACTGGGGAGACGGGATTCTCATCTTCTCTTTCAATGGATACAGTATTTCTTAGCTAAGTAGCAACAAGACCTCAGAGTTTTCAACCACATCAAGTGTGTTCACCTTAAGTAAACATAAGCTAAACACTGCATGGGGTTTTTATTCTGAAAAGCTTTCAATATCGATTCATGATATTCTGGTTCAAATCAAGACAAAAGATCATCCTTGAAGCTAGGGTCTGGGGATGTAGCTTGTGTAGAATGCTTGCCTATCATGCATGGGATCAATGGATCCAGTCCCCAGTATCCTCTATTCAAGAAGGATGAAGGGGGGATGTTAATAAAATTTCAGGTTGTAAATATATTAACGCTTATAAATTACTTAAAACAGTAAGCATTGTAAAATGTTTAAAATATTGATTGCTAATGTAAATATTTTAGGATCCATCTAATATAATTAATCACTCTGTTTTCAAAATAACCTAACTTTACTCATTTTAGAAGTCAAACCAACCAGACACGGTAATGCTGGCCTTCAATCCCAGCATTTGGGTGACAGAGGCAGGAGGATCTCTCTGCGAACTGGTGGTCACCCCGGTTAACAGAAGAAATGCCAAGCTAGCCAGAGCTACAAGGTGAGACTGTATCTCAAAAACAAAACAAGTCTTAAAAAAAAAAGGTGCTTAAATTAAAAGATTAAAAAGTGCAATGGAGCCGAGTGGTGATGGCACACACCTTTAATCCCAGCACTTGGCAGGCAGAGGCAGGCAGATTTTTGAGTTCAAGGCCAGCCTGGTCTAGAGAGTGAGTTCCAGGACAGCCAGGGCTACACAGAGAAACCCTGTCTTGAAAAAAAAAAAAAAAAGTGCAATGGAATGCAGACTAAGAATATGGGGGGCTGGTGAGATGGCTCAGTGGTTAAGAGCACTGACTGCTCTTCCGAAGGTCCTGGAGTTCAAATCCCGGCAACCACATGGTGGCTCACAACCACCCGTAATGAAATCTGACGCCCTCTTCTGGTGGTCGGCAGACAGCTACCGTGTACTCATTTATAATAATAAATAAATCTTAAAAAAAAAAAAAAAAAAGAATATGAAGGCCAAAGAGAGGAAGTTACTTCACAGTAACTTTTAGCTTAACAGTTGTAACTCAGAACGTTTAATTATTTAGTATGAAATGTACATACTGCAGCATAGCTGGTCTGAGTACTTAGCATGACGCTACCTCTAAAACAAAAGGAAAGGAAAGCTCTCTGCATCCTTTTCTGTAACAGCAGATAAAACTGGATCCCTTTTATGTGGTTTGAAAATATCAGAATCTTAAATGCAAAACAGCTCCAAAGTCAAAGACTCAGAAGCCTTCAAACAAACAAACAAAACTTAATGGCTTCAATTTTTTTTTTTTTCTGACATCACCAAAAGGCTATTTACTAAGTAAATTGTCTTTATTTATTTCTACGTGTATTTATTTGTGATATTGGGTATTGACCCCAAGACCTTGAGTATGCTAGAGAAGCTTCCCACTACAGCTCTGTACCCCCACCCCACATTCCTTTTTTTTTTTTTTTTTTTTTTTTTTTTTGAGATAGGGTCTGGTTGCCTAGGCTGGGCCTGAACTTACTCTGAAACCCAAGAGGGCTTTGAATTTACAATCCTCCTGTTTTAGCTGCCAAGTAGCTGGGATTATAGGCTGACACTATCGGACCTAGCATATTTTGCTTGACTTGGTTTTGTTATTTGAAATAGGGCCTCATCCTGTCACCCAGCATGGTCTTGAACTCTTGACAATCCTCCTGCTTCAGCCCTCTGAAGGCTAGGATTACAGGCATGAGCTACCATATGAGACTCACAAACTAAACTTATAAAGCATATTTGAAAACAATCTTTACAGTTAAAAACTCCTTGTTAAAGTGGGCAAGCAATCAACCCTATCCTAACCCCCACTACCAATGCTAAGTAAGCACTCGACCACGGAGCTGAACTCCAGCCCTATAATAAAAACTTAAATGGGAAACTCTTTCTTACTAACTTCCTAGCAGTCTCAGAACTTAGAGCGCTGTTCAAGCAATTAAGATAGTGACCTAAATTAGTCATAGCAGGCTCTCAAATACAGAAGTGGCATCTTCCACGAGTTGTACTTGGACATTTTCTACTTTTCCCCAAATGGTCCCCTGACAGCTCTGTGTGTGGTTTAATGGTGACGTCATTCCCAATTTATTAACTATTCCATGATACTGTCGGTCCTTTTTTGTAACACCCCAGGCTCAACTGGAATGACTAGGGCTAATAAGACTGTGAGCCTATCCGGCACCTCTTGAGATGTCATCTCCAATCTTTCCCTATTCTATTACTGTCGCCTGAAGCTGGCTCATCAGGAATGTCACAGAAATGATTTAGTGAACTACTGGAGACTTAATTTGTAGTAGCCACTGTTCTGTCACTGGGATGTGACAGTTTACAAAACAAAACTATGTGAAAGTCCTAGAACTAAGGATCAGATTCCTGCACGAGGCCATAGCTCCACCAGCTGCTACCCTTATATCTTCCTGGGTCACCAGGTCTTGCATGACCTGAGAGGGAAGACCACCATGAACCCTGAGCATACCTGATCCATCTCTCTGCGTAACACGTTTCCCACCCAAAGAGAATCCCATCTTCCAGTGGCAAACAAGGATCTTTAGCCCTAAATAGTACTCCTTATGAGCACTATTTCTGTGACCACAGTTCTGGCCTGGCGTGACTATCACATCTTGGCAGCAAGATCATGATCCAGGAGGTTATACTAGGTTGGTTGGCACTGCTGAGAGAAACAGGAAGTCCATTCATGTTTCTGACAGAGAAAAACAATAGACCACTTTTTCACTTCCTGCAGAGAACATGGGCTTAGGAAAAAGAAGCTTTCTAATTCCTTTGAAGAGGGAATTGGGGCCAGATAACAAAAGTAGCTTGTCATTATGTTCTCTTTGCTCAAAGGGAGAGCGCATGATTTGTCTGGAAAGCAGGTAAAAGGTGAGAATGTGATCACGTAAAAGTGTTCCAAAAAAAGTCTATTAGTCAGTTTAGCTGTATCAGTCACTTATGAAGACTGGACTAGGTGAAATACATATTGAATGTAAATATGCCTTAACAGAGGTTTCCGTTTCCCCGGCAATCCCCACAATGTCTCCCCATCTCATCCCCCCCTCATCCCTCCCCTGGTTCTTATGGGCGTTTCCTGCAGGGTCTTCAGCACCTTTCTGCAGTACAAAATTACCTCTGACCGGGGCTGGCACTCTTCTCCAAGCCTGCCACCATGCCCGCTCCATGAATGAGCCTGGAAGGAGCTGCTGTACCAACGCTGTGGCCAGAGAACTCCTCCTGTAGGTATACAAGCCATCAGCCCCGTGACACAGCCCGCCTACCATCAGCCCAGCTTGACATCTGACTTCAAGGATTCCAGTCGGAGCCACTGCTTCCAACTTAAAGGCTTGAGACCGAGAATTTTTTATTGCCAAGGGAAATTTTTTTTTCCCCAAACAGCTTGGTTTCACCTGCACAGTTCTTAGGGTGAAGTCAAGAGTGGCCCTTTGGATACCTGTGGTAAGTGGTGACTATCCTTGTGTACAACTGAACAAACATGACAGGGAGACGTGTGGATGTGCTTTTCAGTGAAGAAGAAGTTGGGAGGAGAGAGGAGGAACAACTAGGAACCCAGAAAAGAAAACAAACAGCAAAAACATAACAACAGAAAAGATCAACACCAGGAAGTGGTTGAGGAAGTCCCGACCAGCCTCAGCATGCAGACTCCCTCAGCTTCTGCCTCTACTTCCCCCCTACTTCCAGGAAGGAATTAGTGTCCTAGGTGAACTCCCCAAGCACTCTGAGGGGGAAGGTGTTTGTTAACCCTTTACCTACCTCCAGAAGGGATTACTGTGTGATCAGTCAAATAGAGGAGTCCTGCTGCCAAATATACGTAAAGGTTCATTTCTCAGGAACGATGAGTTCACAGTTAAAGAACATCACAGAAGCCCTAACAGTCTACCATCAAGTGCCATAAAACCCAGGCAATACTCTCCTTTAACATCAAACTCTTTAGTAGCCTTGTGTATTTAATTCAAAATGGTCCTTTTTGATGTCTGAAAGCAATACAAAGAATCTTAAATTTTCTTCCTGATTTAATCAAATACCCACATGCCTCTATTGCACACCAAATCATCATAGTCTATGACCACTAGACTCTCATACTATCCACAGCTATAGTTATTCTCCACAGAGAAAGGGCGCGTGCAGGGTTCTTGGCGGTTACACTACCGTGTCCTGACACTTGGAATAATAACTGTTGTTATGGCTTCCCCTTAGAGGAGAGTCCACTTTAAAGGCACGTGTAGAATACATTTTTTACTTGCTGTATGCTGTACATCATGGACAACGCAGTTCTATGTTAAAAGGCATCCCTGATTTAAAAGGTTTGTGCAGTATGGGTGTGTCCTTGGGAAAGTTCACTGTGGCGAGTTTTCAGTCCTAATAAATCCATTGGAGGGGGTTGGAGAGATGGCTCAGTGGTTATAAGCACCGACTGCGCTTCCTGAGATCCTGAGTTCAATTCCCAGCAACTACAGGATGGCTCACAACCATCTGTAATGGGATCTGATGCCCTCTTCTGGTGTGTCTGAAGAAAGCAATAGTGTACTCATATTCATAAAACAAATAAATCTTTTTTAAAAAATCCATTGGAGTTCGATGTACACAAGTGTTTAATAGAAATTCTAGAGCAGATAATATGTTTTATACATGTTATTAGTAACCAAGTAAGAGTTTCTTCTGATTATGTTCATTCATTTTAGAATCCAACCTCTGCTAGAACAATAAATACCTTCTTGAGAGTTTTTAAGATAAATACAAGGCAGCAGATAACAGCACGATGCAGTATTACCACTTGACAGGGATCAGGTTACCGCTATCTAATTCTACCCAGCAGGATACCAGCACACTAGTGGGTAACAGTGAGACAGGGCACACGAACACTGTATCCAACACATGCAACGGGTTCCACAAGGCTCAGGCCATCTAGCAGTAACAGAGATACAAGCCATTAAGTAATTACCCACAGCATGCATTAAAAGTTTATTAAAGATTATCCAAGAGAAAAATATTAACTAAAGCTTTATTTATTTAAAAAAGAAAAGGAAGAAACAAACAAACAAACAAAAATAGAACTCCAGAATCCTTTCCTGAGCTTTTGTTCTGAAATGTTACAAGGCCTTGATGTGAGTCCTCCGTGCAGAATGGAGGCCTGTCTGACAACAGCAACAAAAACACCTTGTCTGGCACTCAAGTAAAGCTTTGATGCTGTTACGGATATAAATAGCTGTGATGATGCTACAGCTTAAATATACAGCTTGGTGTGCATGAAAAGCGCATCTAAAACAAAAGGAGGATGAGAACAGAATGAACAAACGCACAGATAACACCAACACTGTTGTCAGAGTCGAAAGACCACAGCAATGGCAACGTGACTGGGTCTCCGTTCTGTTGCAGTTTGCATCCAGTATGGCTCCTTACATTCCCTCATGTGCACAAGAGAAAACTGTACCTTAAATAGCTCCAACTAAGAAATGCAAGGCCATTGGGTGCAAAGGATTTAACTCTAGTTAAAGTGAATATCAAATTTCTTTTCCATAAACGTGTCTACAAATATATAAGAACGATTCATTTTATTACAGACCCACAAATCCTATAAAAAAAAATATACTTCAAGTTGATGATTTCTTTACACAGAGAAGCTGGAGTCTTGGGATAATCTTATTACATGGCATTTGCTGAACATAACAATTTTGATGCTTGTTTTCTCAAAGATGTAAGTCAGATACTCTCTTCTTTATTATCACTGCTTTCAGATTGGTTGAGAAAACTGGCCTAAGGCGGGGCTTGATCTTAGTGGCAGAAAGCTTACCTAGAATTCATGAGGCCCTGGGTTCAACTCCCAGAATCATAAAAGATGAAAAAGAAAAAAAGAAAGAAAAAGAAATATTATCTAAAAGTGGACCCTCAAAACTAGGGATAGAGGACAGGAAGAGGAAATGACCAAAGTCCTTACAAAAATGAGATCAAGGGAGAGAAAAAGGAGAAATGGGGGAGGAGGAAACCAGAACTCATAGGGCAAAGGCCCTGGAACTTCTAGTTATTCTATGATAATCTTATCTACACATAATGGACAGAAAAAAGAAAGCAAGTCTCTGAGGCAGGGGGTTATATGCCCTTCAGATTATGGTAGGTATTATTAAAAACTCAAACTATTTTTCATTCTGATTATATTTCTTAAAATCCTAGTTCTTAAATAATAATTTAAGGGAAAAACAAAAGAACCATAAAATAATAAGGTTAGGCTGTAATATCCATGAGCTTTTATCTTCATAAAGTTAAGGTGTGTGCCAGCCGCTCAGCTGCTTCCTATGTTCATTTTAATCTCCTAATCAATAGTGACAGGAATCTGTTGATGGTCTGTTGAATGAAGTATCTTTGGTGACAGTTAAAAAGACACATACACAAATCAGGGAAAGCAACCAAATGGGGGGGAGGGGCACAATGCTAAGGCAGGTGACAAAATAAATTAGAATTTGATTTTGAGAAACCTATTCTTTGTTTTTTTTTGTTGTTGTTGTTGTTGTTTTTTGAGACAGGATTTCTCTGTGTAGCCTTGGCTATCCAGTCCTGAAACTGAAGACCAGGTGGACCTTGAGTTCACAGAGATCCACGTGCCTCTGCTTCCCCAATATTGGGGTTAAAGGCATATGCCACCACCACTTGGCTGAAAAACCTAATTCTTGATGTGCACATGATATAAGCACAGGGATACTGTCATTAACTCAAATTCTCCTGTCCAGTTCCCCAAAAATCACTGTCCTGGAAGAGAGCTGTGTGCACATGTGTGTTCCCTACTGCAAGGAGAACTTTCAACACTGTCACTCACTTGGAGCTGATGCTGGATAACTAGGTGTTAGAGACCCTGTGCTTTCTCTATAGCTCTGGGTGTATGTGCAGAAAGTCAATGTTCTTCAGGAAGCAAAATGGCCAGAGCTTGCTGCAAAGCAGGGAGGATGCCCAGCAATATGTGAAACATAAACACCTCTACAGAGTATTTTTAGGGGAAAATGTTCTTCACAGAGGAGGGTTGAGCCAATAAGAGGGGGGGAATGCCAAAGTAGACAATGTGCCCATCAAATCACAGGCAAGATGCAGCTGGTCCTTCTGACAGACCCATACTTGATCAGTTCTGACAATTATGGTAACTTTGCTTCCTTTACAGTTTTTGGGTTTGTTTTTTTTGTTTGTTTGTTTGTTTATTTTGGTTTTTTGGTTTTTTTGGTTTTGGTTTTTTTAGGACAAGGTTTCTCTATGTAGCTAGCCCTAGCTGCCCTAGAACTAGACCAGGCTGGCCTCAAACTCACAGAGATTGACCTGCCTCTGCCTCCC
>JADRCD010234979.1:0-33091 GCA_019843815.1 Montemys delectorum
AAGAGGAAGAAAGAAAGAAAGAAAGAAAGAAAGAAAGAAAGAAAGAAAGAAAGAAAGAAAGAAAGAAAGAAGGAAAGGAAGGAAGGAAGGAAGGAAGGAAGGAAGGAAGGAAGGAAGGAAGGAAGGAAGGAAGAAAGAAAGAAAGGTAGATAGATGCTGGTTTCATGATTGCATAGTAGAACACTTTCTTCCCAACCCTACTTCCCAGCATTTTGTTTTGAACCCTCTGCATTTATCCTAAAGAAAGTCTCCTCCCACACTCTGCTCTCTTGACTTCCCCTGATTGCTCCTCCGAGAGCTCTCCAGGTTGCCCATTCTCAAAATGGTCTCTACAGGCCATGACTCTTTGCTGTGCTTCCTAGCATGTGTCACCACCTGAAGTCACAGCTGCGTGTGATTGTTGCTCCTCTCATTCCTTTGACACTGTCACTTAGAAAGCGGCCCTCTTATCTCTAGTTTGCAACCAGACATTAGGGTTCTAGCACAGTGGCTGGCATAGAGTGGCAGCTAAGCACACAGGCTGTGAATGAAAGGAGGAAGAGAAATCATCTTCTTCTCAGGCACTCTGCTCTAGGCCCTAGCTGGCTTCAGACCTCACTGTTCCCTGCCTCTCTGGAACCCTCATGGATCACCTAGCAACCAAAAGTCTGTGTATTAGTTTTGATCTATGATCCTCTCTCAACTGATGCTCCCTAGACCCAGGTGTCTAGTTCACAGTTTGCTGTCATAAAACTTCTGTGTCTGATACGAAGGGGTCTACAGCCTTCTTAGAATGGATGAAGGCCAGCTTCAGTGCACATCAGTCCTCTCTGTCACTGACCCCAACTATGGAGAATACACACATCTCCACACCTCCCCTTTGTCAACATTCAGTCAAGTCTCAGAAAGCTGCTTGCATGCTTTCTCCAAGGTTTTAAAACTCTTTCTTGGTACAATGTTATTAATAAACCATACAAATAGACTTATATTGCACTTTCCACCATATCCCAATTATGTCATATTGTGACATTGTCAAGAGGCGAATTCCTTGATTAGGACAGAACTCTCATGTTTTGATCACTTCCTTTAACACATGAGCTTTTGTGGGACATCTCATACTCAAATCATGAGAAAGTTAAGAAGTTTCCTTAAGGACCAAATGATTTACTAATATGCTAAAACCCCAATCCCAGTGATGGCACTAAGTCCTGGGTGTTTGGGAGATAAGTAGGTGCTGAGGGTTCAATCCTCATGGATTGGGTGAGCCCTTTTTCAGAAGTGGCTATAAAATTATCAGGCTGTTGCAATGTGGAAAAGAGCCCTCATCCATATCAGCCCACACTGGCATTCTGATATCAGAATGCCAGCTTCCAGAAATACATGTCTGTGGTTTATAAAGCGGACAAACTGATGTGTTTGTTACAGCAAGCAACAAATTGGCATAAGCTGAGACATGGTCCGAGTTAAGTTTGTTCTTGCTGTCCTCCCATACTCTGTGGCCAGTTGTCGTTTGGGACAACAACTACTGGAATGTTGTTTTCCAGTGTCTTATATAACAACATGCCCCCCGTCTTCGAGCCAGTGTGACTAGGTACTTAGCTCTACAGTTGCAGCATTCTTTTTGGTTTACCTAGCTAGTCACCCTATGAAGTGGCCAAATGCCAGGCTGACACGCCTGAGGTCAGCCATCTGATATGTTCTCTATCCAGTACCACCATTCAGATCTCAGCTTCATGAGAAAATGGCACTCACCATCCCCAGTTGGAACAGGTCTTTCCTAGGCTCTTCCTCCTGGCTTATGAAGTATTTATTTGTTTTGGAAGTCTTTAGAAGTGGCAGCTTTCTCATCACACAGCAGTATGGAGTGTCCCCATTTGGTGCCTGTCCACCCAGCAGACAATATTTACTCTGTCACTGCTAAGCTCTTGGACCCTTAGATCCTAATCATCCAAATATACTTTTGTGGCTTCTAGAAATCCGGCCCGCTCTTCTGCAAGCAAGTGAGCCTGCCTCCCTGCCATCCTGATTACCAGTTCTTGTTGGCAAGAGAGCCATAATGATACTCACCAGATTGTGCCAAACAGACGTTACCTAGCAACCAGTGGGAGCCGTCAGGATACATTCTTGTATTATCAACACAGTGGGATTCTTTAAGCTTCCTGAATTTAATGAAGAGTAAAAATGTTCCACAAGGCAGGCTTGAGAGAAGACCTTTGTGGTTAGACACACTAGACTCCATCCTGTAATTCTAAAAAGACTGCATGGTCCTCTAAGCCTCAGTTTTCAAATCTGGATGGCGGGGAGTTATAGTTATGCCTTCTTCACAGGAGTGCTGTGAATGTGATAAATGTCACAGAATAACATAATATTCTATAATATACTATTCTGTATTAAAAAGTTATTCAATGAATGTCAGTTCACTTTGGAGGATATTTTGTTTTCTAGGTTACATTATTAAAATATATAAATCTAAGTCTCTAAGGGATGAAAATCCAGTTATCTGTACTCTACCTTAGTAAATCATTTTGTCCATAAGGAAATTTTTTTAACTTCATTATGATTTGAATACAAATTATCTTACAAAAGTTTGTGTTCAAGGAAGCAATTGAATCATGAGGGTTCTGTTTTAATCAAGAGATTAACCTTTTGATGATGTAATAATATGGCATAATTGCTATGTATTACAAAGTACAATGTGGAGTTTATTTGGAGCAAGTAGCTCACTGGTGACATGGCCTCAAAAGATATATTTTTGTCCCCCGACTCTTTTTCTGTCTTTCTTCTTCCTAATTGCCATAAGATAAGCAGCTAAGCTCCACCATCTTCCAGAACAATGATATTCTGCTTTGCCACAGGCCCCAGACAGAGGAGCTAGATGGCTATGGGGTAAAACCTCTGCAACTGTGAGCAAAATAAATCCTCTTCCATTACACTACTTCGCCTGGTGTTTGCCACAGCAACCAAAAGAAGACATAGCACTTTTCACTTACTTCTCTCAGCTGAACAATGGCACAAATGTTCCAAAGCCCCCGTTATGTGGAAACGTAAGAAGAGACTAAAGCCTAGCCTCTGCTTATGAGGGGGTTTGGACACCTGACTGAGGGATTTCATCAGAGGTGGACCAGCAGCACTGGAGGCTGACCAAGGGGCTTTCATCCAAATGTAACTTTCCCCTTCGTGCAGGTGTTCAAACTGCACAAGAGACTTGAAGTGACTCTGAAGTCCATCTATTCCTTCTACCTCTGCCTTTTCTTTTTCTTATCTCTCCTCACTTGAGAAAATGCATCACATGTGTAATCCTAAGAAAGCCAATTACCAGGGGAGATGGAAGGGATGCAGGGAGTATGTGAACCAGGCAGGTTGGGAGAAGCCAATCATATCAGACTGGTATGATGAATATGAGGTACAGAGCATCTTGCAAAATTCTCAGGTTTGGAGTGAGGTAGCCACAGATTCATGGTCTTGTGCTTTCCATCTCTGAGGACATTGAATCTCAGTCTCCTCACTTCTAAAACAGGGAAACCACAACTCATTTGCAAAGCTGTTGCAAAGGATGGGAAGCAATGTATATAAAGTACCTATTATAGTGTCTGAACGGTCAAGGCTCCTCAACACAGGAGATATGTTGAATATATCACCAATATCAATAATAGCAACATACATACATATGGAAAGAAAGTAGATGCCAAACTAGAATGGTTCTGTATGGTTGGCCTGAATGGTCTGAAACACTCAATAGGGAGGCAAATGTAAACAAACGTATGGGATCAGAAGCCAGAGAGATGAGAAACTGGTCATCAGACAAACTGATGGGGATAACTCAGGGTCTAGACTAAGAAGTAGGCCTGAGTTTTTGATTCTCAGCCAAAAGTGCAGAACAGGGCCAACATTTCCTACTCGGGCAGCTCTAGCCCCAGACCTTTGCTGTGTCCATCAGGAGTCCAGTGGCAATGCTTTGAGAAGAGTCCACTGGACCACTAGGATGCTCTAGGCACAGAGTATAGGCCTGTGAAGTGTCTGGCATATGCCCTTGATGTCACGGCTTCTCCATCTAGGGGATTTTCCAGAAAGTCTGCCACCAGAGTAACCCCACCCACCTCAGGTAACACAGTTAACTTGCTTCTCCTTAATGAAGTGAATGTGAGCAGATCCTAAATGCCTTTTGGGCATTGTCTTGCTGGCTTCATAACCTCAAGCAGGCCAGCAGAAAGGTGTTCTTGGAAATGAAGTGACTTGAAATGTATTCAGTTCATTCAGTCACTCATCAGTCTAGTGAAGCTTTGATTTCCAACCCAGTCTCAGAGAAGCAGGTAGACCAGCAGGCTGGGACTACAGTTAGGAGTAGAACAGAGTGTCTGTCATTAGCACCTACAAGGATGGCTTTCTTCTGTAATGTCTGAACCTTAATTATCGCTTGTCACAGAGTTCAGAACAATAATGAAACAGCCAGAAACCAGTTCTGTGTCTAGGAGCCTGACACTTCGAAGCTGGGTCAGAGAAAGTGACCTGGAATTCATCCACCTGTCATCTCATCCACACGATTGTGGAAGAGGGCTGTTGAATTGACTGTGCTGGTGGCTTCCTCCAGCAGGAATCCTAGGACATGTTATTTCATCAATGGAGCTATAAGTTTTAAATATTTTAGGTAAGGGACAAATAATCCCTGAAGATCCCTTTGATTTTGAAAACATACTTTGAAGTGAAATGCTTATCAGTCAGACTTGAACAGGTTCAGCTCCCAAATGACACTGTATGTTTCATGCAGTGGGGTTGATTTTTTGAAAAGTAACACTATCAGCTTTGATTCATTTCTGGTTTTGTAAATAAACTCTTAGCCATAGTCATGTAAGTTACCCTAATAAAACTCAAACAAAGAAATAATAAAAAAAAGAAGAAGAAGAAAAGAAAAATAGTACTATCAAGACTTAATTGATCCAAGAACTTACTCTTGTTTTGTGGCTAGTAAGTGCAGGCATGCATGCATTCATGTGTTTTATACTGGTAAGACAGGAACAGAAAACTTGTAGCTGGTAACTTTTAAGGAATTTTCTGTGTGAACATCCTAATAACCTTTTTTTTCTCTATTATTTTTTATATTAGATGTTTTCTTTATTTACAATATCTCCTTTCCCAGGTTCCCCTCCAAAAAAAAATAAATAAAATAAAAAAAATTAAAACAATCCCATTCCCTCCCCCCTCCCCCTGCTCACCATCTCACCCCCTCCTGCTTACTGGCCCTGGCATTCCCCTACACTGGGGCATAGAACTTTCACAGGGCCAAGGTCCTCTCCTCCCATTGATGACCGACCTGGCCATCTTCTGATATACGCATGCTGCTGGAGCCATGAGTCCCCCCATGTGTACTCTTTGGTTGGAATTTTAGTCCCTGGGAGCTCTGAGGGTACTAGTTAGTTCATATTGTTGTTCGTCCCAAGGGGACATCCTACTAATCTTATGATAGAATTACAACAAAGTAAAAGTACTTCTATCTTGGACCATGATCTTAATTTCATCACAAATATTAAAGAATTTCTCATAAAAATCCCTAAATCATCTACTTGTAGTATAACACTTGGCACACATGTGGTGCCTAGGCACTGGTAGTGAAGGGCTAGCTCCTGCCATCCATCTCACATCGCTCATCCACTTGCTTCAACTTTGGAACTCTGTGGCTTCTGGTAAACTGCTCAATACCTATGTCTATGACATATTTAAAGTGGATGTATTAATAAGCCCTACCTCATGGAACTGTTTAAGCATTGTGTGAGCTATCATATGTGGTTACTCATAACAGTGACCAGGACATCATCCTTGCCCACTCTCTGTCCCCTCCTATAACCACGTTGGCTTCAGATCTCTCCTCCATGTGCCTAGTTCAGGTGATAGCTCACCAATACCTCATTTTCTAGGAGCTCTATGTTGGCTCCCTCGCTGTTGCATTTTTTGATGGTTCTGTTGGTTCTCTTGAGTAATGTCAAGGATCAAGCGTAGCATATCCTTTTCACCATGTTGGGAAGTGAGTTTTCTTGTCTATGCCTTGAGCTACTCCTTTTTTTTTTTTTTTTTTCAAATCGTCATTTCCAAATACAACATCAGATTATTACTTTACTTTCAACTGTCTCTTCTTCATCCTGCTTGTCAGACTCTCTGGACTGCAAGGTGATGTGAGCATCATGTAGACATGATGGAGGGTTCTGCTGAGTTGATTCACACATACTCTGGGAGCATGTATTTAGCCACTGACAGCATGTCTGTTGGGCATTTTCTATGTTTCACATTCTCTTCTAGATATATTTGCTGGTTAGTTCTTGTCAATTTGACACAAAACTAGACAAGTTTTTTTTGTTTGTTTTTGTTTTGTTTTGTTTTTTAAATAGACTCTCAGTTGAGAGGTCGCTTCTATCTAATTGGTCTTTGGACATGTCTGTGGGATACTTTCTTTTTTTTTTTTATTAGATGTTTCATTTATTTATTTACATGCCATTCAATATCTCCTTTCCCAGGTTCCCCTCCAAAAAAAAAGAAAACAAAAACAAAGGGATACTTTCTTAATTTTTCAATTGATATAGGAGGGCTCAGTCCATAGTGGGTGATACAATCTCTAGGCAGGTAGGCCTAGACCATATTAGGAAGCTAAGCAAACCAGAGGAAGCAAGACAGTAAGTAGTATTCCTCCATAGTTTCTGCTTCTAGAATCCTGCTATAGTTTCTTTCAATAACAGGCATTAACCTAGAAACCTAGTTGGTTTGGGTCATAGCATCTATCATAGCAATGAAAAATCAAACTAGAGAAATACCCACTGTTAACTTCAAACACTGATTGTAGTATCTAAAAACCCCTTTATATTTGTTAAGTACATTCCTATTGAACTCTTTTGTTACAGGTTAGACATTCATTTTTGTCGACAAACATTTCATATAGACAGTACCATGTTCATGGACAAGGGTTATATGTGAGATGCAAAAGCCTGTATATAGCAAGCTTGCTAATATTAAAGAGTGCATCATCTCATGATTTGATTTATAAAACGATGTAACATCTTACATACTGTGATAAGTGCACTGATGTGAGTACAATGCGCTTGCTCTCTCAGGTACTTTTCTCTCAGGAAGTATCTGTTTTTTCTTATTCCATTTCAGTCTCTGCACATATGTTCCTCTCTTGGCAAATCCTTTCCTCACAACCTAGCCTGAACTACCAACTGAATTCCCCAAACTTAGCCATTTAGTAACTTTATACTCTCTCCCTTTGGCAGAGAACACAAACATTATTGATTTATTTGCTTATTAAGGGAACCTTGATTGTAATGTCAGTTCCATGGGGACAATGACATTATCAGCTTTGTTAGTTGTCATGTTCACTGGAAGATCTGATATATGATGGCCATTTAGTAACTATTTCTTAAATAATATATAAATGAATATAATGTAGACATACATTTGTAACCCACCAGTTTCAGGTTTTGAGCTTGTACAATTTTGCTGCTTCTTGCAATGACTACCTCACTTCAACTTTCCCCAGAACCACCCTCCTGAAGATAACATATGATGGCAAATCCACCCCTTTTTGAATGAGACATTAAGCAAAGTCTAATTTCCTGGTTCTTATTCTTGGGCTCATTTATTCAGGAATTTACTATACCTCTGTTTCAGCAAAGTCAATATATTTCTTTCTCTGGATTAATAAAAAAAAGAAAAGATACATATATGAAATGCACTAAACATTATATTCTACATTTACAGTGATCCTCAACCTTCCTAATGCTGTGGCACTTTAACACAGTCCCTCATGTTGTACCACCCCCAACCATAAAATTATTTGTCACTGCTTCATAACTATAATTTTACTACTGTTATGACTCATAATGAAAATATCTGATATAGTGGTATTTCTGATAAGTGACCCCTGACGGGGCCAAAACCCAGAGGTTGAGAATTACTGTCCTCAAGGAACTGGAAAAAAAAACATTATCTTGTCTTTCATGACGTCCTGGACATTTGTGTTGAAAATATGAATGCTAGCACCCCATGAAAAAAATCCACATCAGAGGCTACTTTTATGGTCTCCTTGCTTTAAAGTCCCAGTCTCCGGGATCATGGCCCCTAGTCATACTTCCCCAGCCCATAGCTTTCCTGCTCCCCTTGTTGTGTAACTGAGCAGATTCACTCCAGTACCAAGTGAACTGAGTTAGAGAAGTGAACAGACCACCAGTTCTTAAACATATGGGCAGCCCTAGGTGTGTAAGAGAGAGACTGCAGGGGCGGAGGGGTGCAAAATGGAGAGAAGGAGGAAGCCAGGGAGAGAGATACAATGAGATGCAGGGAGGGAGAAAGTATAAGGTCATTAGTAGAAGAACCTGGAGTTCAAATCCAGGAAAACTGTGCTTACAAACTTGTACAAGCCATCAATGTTCTAGAACCTTCCACGTTATCACCCATAAATGCCCTTTCTTGGAGTTGTTGTTCAGATCAGATTAAGCCGTCATTCAGGATGCATATTGTTCATGGAAAATTGGGGAGTGCAACTCTTCCACTCCCATCACAGCCCCCCCCCCCCCCCGCAACACCATGACATTCATATCCCCCCTTATAGAAATGGCAATAGGCTCAGTGATGGTGCCTTACAGACAACTCAGACACAGTGGTACCCCTGTAATTATCTGAGCTTGTGGAAGTGTCACGGTCTCAATGTCCAAAGATTCTAACAGCATTTGAATTTTATTAACCTGAAAATGGTCTCAGAAGGATTATTTTAGGGAGGTAGAGCAGTACCGAGGATGGTGTCTTAGAGTTTCTATTCCTGCACAAACATCATGACCATGAAGCAAGTTGGGGAGGAAAGGGTTTATTTAGCTTACTTCCACATCGCTGTTGATCACCAGAGGAAGTAAGGTCAGGAACTCAAGCAGGTCAGGAAGCAGGAGCTGATGCAGAGGCCATGGAGGGATGTTCCTCACTGGCTTGCTTTTCCTGGCTTGCTCAGCCTGCTCTCTTATAGAACCCAAGACTTCCAGCCCAGGGATGGCACCACCCACAAGGGGCCGTACCCCCTTGATCACTAATTGAGAAAATGCCCCACAGCTGGATCTCATGGAGGCACTCCCCCAACTGAAGCTCCCTTCTCTGTGATAACTCCAGCCTGTGTCAAGTTGACACACAAAACCAGCCAGTACAGATGGTATGCATTGAATATTTATATATGTCATGTCGGTGAAGGAACACACACAAAGTAAGGACTGGATGAGTGGGTAGCACAAGCCCAAGAAGAACTACAGGGATTCAAACTGGTGTGGCAATAAAGTATCAGTGCTGTATCCTATGCCCCAGGGAAGTGATGTCTGAAGCATGCTCACCAGAGCTTCCCATGGAGAATTTACTGTTCTGTAAGGCTGTCCTCACAGTACACATTTTACTTAAAAAGATTGTACTGAGATGATCACCAGCTACATCTGGGAAGAAAAAAAAAGGACAAAAAAGGACGGGGTAAAAAGGAATATTCATTCTAGTTCTGAGAGAATTAAGAATTTTAAGAAATCCCTTGTTTTCTTTTTTCTTTTAATTGGATATTCTCTTTGTTTACATTTCAACTGTTTTGCCCTTTCCATGTCTCCCCTTTGGTAACCCTCTATCCCATCCCCCTCCCCCTGCTTCTATGAGGGTGCTCCCCCCACCCACTCCCATTTTCCCACCCTGGCATTCCTCTACACTGGGGCATGGAACACCCTCAGGTCCAAAGGCCACTCCTCCCACTGACTTCCAACAAGGCTATCCTCTGCCACGTATGCAGTTGGAGCCACAGTTATGCTGATATCAAAACTACACAAAGACCTAACAAAGAAAGAACTTCAGACCAATTTCCCTTATGAATATCAATGCAAAAATACTCAATAAAATTCTTGCAAACTGAATCCAAGAACAAATTAAAATGATCATTCACCACAATCAAGTAGGCTTCATCCCAGAGAGGCAAGGATCGTTCAATATATGGAAATACATCAATGTAATCCACTATATAAACAAACTCAAGAAAAAAAAAAACTACACAATCATTTCATTAGATGCTGAAAAAGCATTTGACAAAATTCAACATTTCTTCATATTAAAAGTCTTGGATAGATCAGTAATTCATATATAAGCATAGTAAAAGCAATATAGAGCAAACCAGTAGCCAACATCAAACTAAATGGAGAAAAACTTGAAGCAATCCCACTAGAATCAGGGACTAGACAAGGCTGCCCACTGTCTTCCTATCTATTCAATATTATACTTGAAGTTCTAGCTAGAGCAATTAGACAACAAAAGGAGGTCAAAGAAATTCTTAATTGAAACCAATGTCTATCTCTCTAAGTCTCCACTACTGGAGACTTTCTATTTAGCCCAGGCTAGCACTGAACCTCCTATGTAGTCCAGGCTGGACTCAAATCTGTCTTCTTACATTAGCTTCCTGAGTGTGGAAGCATAGGTGTGTGTCTCACACCTGGCTCTCATTCCCTTAAACGTTACACATTGATTATGTGTTCTTCCTGCAACTTCACACTTGGGCTGTGCCCAGCACCCTTCTTTTTTTAATGGCTTTGTTCTTGTGGTATCATAATCAGCAAAGATCAATAAAACATTTCACTGACTATTTTCTTGAGTGAGAGAGAATTGTGCCACTCAATATGCAGCAAAAATAACTTCAAATCTGATTGTCAAATCTTTCCCCAACGGACTTGTTCAGCGCATCAGTGGCTTAGCTAATCACATCCTGCCATTTGCTTCTTCCACCCTGTATTACTTTGTTTCTTCATTCATTCTCCTCCACAAAGCTTTTTTTTTCTGTGTACCTAGAATCCTTTCCTGGGTATTGTGGTCTAATAACCTTTCTTTCACCTTCTATTCCAAGTGTCATTTCAGTGATACAGAATTTCTGTCTGCTGCCCTTCTCAGAATTGGTGGGAAAAGATTTCGTGGCTAATTATACTCTATTTTTTACCCCATTTGACAAATAGATTGCAATTAGTTATAGTCTATTTTTACCATATTTGCCAAAAAAAAAAAAAAAAAAAAAAAAACAGTGCAATTGCCCCGTTCTCAAGTAGCTAATGATCACACTCAGTGCAGTATAAAAAGACTAAAATTCACTCATTTGACAAGTATTTATTGAACACAGACCACATGCCAATCACTTTCCTCAGTATCAAGAGTGTGGCCATGAACAAAATAGGCAATAGACTCATTTAAAAAAATAGGTAAAATGAACTTGTATCTGCTGATAGCAAATGTAATGGGAAAGCAAAGCAGAGGGAGGTGCTGGTGAAGAGAAATGTGTTACTTGTTGCCCACATAGGAATGTGACAACTGAAATTCAGGACATAAAGGTTGTGTGGGTTCCTGAGTTTTTTCACATATGTGTGATGTTATTTGTGATGGATTCAGGCAAGACCACTGTGTTGTAGAGCTGAGTCATAGGGAACAGGAAGAAAGTGGTGTCCTTGGGTGGGCCTCTCTCCTCTGCTGCCAACGGCTACATGAGCCTCATGACCACCCCTGGTTGCCCTGAATACTTAGAGTGCCTTGGATGCCACCCTGAGTTTTACCAGTGAATCATCTGAAAAACAGATGGGGTTGAGGGGTAGAGTTGGAAATCCTTGCCTTCCTTCTTCACAGTGAGCATGGTAGAAGCAAAAGATAGGCCACCAAGAAGAAAAACATGTTAATTTTGTTTTTAAATGTTTTGTATGGCACTGGACCTCCAGAAATGAACATTTTATTGGGAATGTTGGTATCTGTGTCGATTGGCAAGAGTCAATTTTATGTTAATACCCCAAGGGAACACCAGTAGGATTTTTCTGTTAGCCCCCAGATCACACTTTATGCAGCCTTCTTTACATCTCATTGTAGGACAGGACAGTTACTACAGGAAAACATTCAGTGGAGAAAGAAGAATACTAGAGAACAAAGATTTGTGTTTCCTATAAAGAGAGAGCGAGAGTGAGAGAGAGAGAGAGAGAGAGAGAGAGAGAGAGAGAGAGAGAGAGAGAGAGCCTGTGTCTGTGTATCAGAGGGAGAGGGAGAGGGGGAGAGAGTATGACAAGTATGTACAGTACTCATGGAAGGCAAAAGAAAGTGACAGATCCCAGGGAACTGCAGTTACAGGCACTTATAAGTTGCCCACTGTGGATGCTGTGACCAAGTCAGGGTGCTGGGATCCCTGGAAGAGTAAAAAATGCTCTTAAACCACTGAGCCATCTTTCTAGAAGATGAAGAGTAAAATTTCTGGATTGTATAGCTTGCTCCAGATCAAGAGTCCTAACTTCTCCTTCAGAGGAGAATTCTAATTTTTGTGACATGCACCAGGAGAGAATAGGAGAGGGCAAGACACGGGTGTCCCAAAGATTTTGCTTCAGTACCCCTCCAGTGTTCTCAGCACAGAGCTCTGTACTCAATGTATCATGGTGGTCATCATCAGAGCACAGTGGTTTGTGTCCAACAGCTACATGGAAGTGGTAGAGGATGGAGACAACTTGAAAGGCAGCCATGAGTGGAAGGCCAGGGCCAAATACCTGATGGCAGAGGGAGCCTAGGATGCAAAGTACAAGTCAGAGAAACAATCAGAGATTCTGGTCGCCACTCCAAGTCCCCATGATGCGGCAGAAGGAAATACACAGGTTCCTGTATGACCAGGAAGCATTGTGCACTGTCCTCCAGATCGAGTACAGCAGCACTGCCTTGCTGCTGGTGGTCCTCCCTGACCCTGGGAAGATGCAGCAGGTAGAGGCTGCCCTCCAGCCACAGACGCTGAGAAGGTGGGGCCAACGGTTCCTACCCAGGTAGGTGCCCAAGGTGCTGCCTGTTCTTGCTCAAGAGCTGAGGCTCTTGTCTGAAGCTTTCACACCCCCAGCAATGAGGATACATTGAAAGCCAGAGAATGCAATGGACATTCCTTCAGAAAAGCCAGTCCAGTCAATGTTCTTTTTTAACTGATTTGTGTTGCATTGGGTAGTGAACCTATGGCCTCATGCATGATAGGTAAGTGCTCTACCTACCATTGAGCTGCAAATCAGCCTCTTTTTTGAGGTAAGATCTCATTATGCTTACCAGACTAGCTTGAAATTCATGCTGTAGATCAGACAAGCCTTAAATTTGTAAGCTTCCTGTCTCAGCCTCTAGAGAGGCTGGGTTTATAGTCCTGTGCCATCAGGCCCAGCAGGAACTTAGAGTTTGCAGGCAAAAAAAGACAGAAAAAAATGTAAAGAAAATAAATGCTTCACCTGGGAGCAAGGGCAGAGCTTAGAAGAAGAGGAGAGGAGGAGATCAGTCCAGAGATGCAGTGTAAGTCCAGCCCTGCAGCTTTATTCTTTGTCCCTAAACCTTCTAGTCATTGGAGTCACCTCCCAATAGCTAGCATATTTCAAGTATGCTTGAGGCCATCATTACAGGCCGTGTCCTTTTTCTACATAGTCCTGATGTCCTTTCATGCAGAAATATACATGGAAATGAACAGGTGTTGCGAGCGGTACTATAGAAAAGGAGAATCAGGAAACAACATCTTCAAGGCCAAAATAATAACATTTTAATTGGAAATGTACCGTGAAGAGACTAACCTATGTAGATATATGCAAATCCTATGCAAATACACATGTGGTCTCTCTCACTATTGTCAGAACCTCGATTTGACTCATGGGAATTCTTAACACCAGATTCTTGCTTTAGCAGAGGCTAAGAGCTGTTGGTGAACAATTCTAGGTTTTTACCTGTGTAAACTATAATTAAGAAATATATTGACGGCAACCTGAGCTTAATTAGCCTAATTGAATGTTGGAATTGATTTGGTCTTGAGAGAGCCGGATCTCTGAAACTAAGCCTTGGGGACCTGGTAGGGTGTAAATGGTAAACTAAACTTGAAAGTCCCTAACAGAAATGAAAAAGAATGGGCAAGAAGCCACTGGGAGTATTATTAAAGGGAAAAGATTTTTAGCAGGGAGTTGAAAGAGGAACATTTTAAGTCTCAAGTCATGCACAATCATCTAGGTCAGACCATTCAGTCAAATCGGAGAAAAGAATGTCAGGAAGTCAGATTCTGGGAGATGAAAGAGGGAGGCAGGCGTTGAGGGTGGATATGCTGCTGAACAGAACAGTCAACTAAATGTCTATAGTACAACCCAGCATCTCTGACTCTCTCTGTACAAAGTCCTTGTACTGCAGGATGTGAAGAAGGGCTGTGGGGCTCTTAATGAGGTTAATAAGAAAGGATTTCAGGGATGCTGTATGACTTTGGCTTTTAGTTATTAAGAACTAATTATGTAAGAGATAGTCATAGTTTATAAATGGTTGGACTTTCTCCCTGAATGAGATTCTGAGATAAAACCCCAATGTTGTCCACATTTTACAGTGTGACCTTGGGCAAATGTTTTACGTGTCTGAGACTCATTATATAATATATGTATATATACGTATATGTATATACGTAAACACACACACACACACACACACGTTCAACTAATAATATAAATCAAACCTGTAAGAAGGAGGGGATTGGAGAGGTATCAAGACAGCATGATACTGATGAACATGCTGACTGGTGAGTGTTTGGACTGACACATATACCCAGGCCCAGGTCTTAGATCTCCTTCATTCCTCCATGCATGTTTGACTTAATCCCAGACTCCATTCTGGCCCCTGTTTCTCCTCAGAGCATCTGTGAGAGCACTGTTTAGAGGTGCCAGCTGTTTCCACCTCCCTCCACTCCACATGGTGACTACCACACTAGTGTGCTCAGATCTCTATCTGCAGGGACACTCTCAGAGAGAATCCAAGGTTAACTCCACCACCTGTATCTCCCTCCCTCAGCAGTGCCCCTGTTCGTTTCTTCCATAACATCTCCCCTTCCCATAGCCATGACAATGGAATGATAGCACAAAGTAAACTAGAATAGACAACGTGAATTACATTTCTCATTTCATTTCCATAATATTGCACATATGCATACTTGCACATCTCTGTACTCAGACAGGAAAAAAGAAATTGCTGGGAGGAAAAAAGCCAAAATGTTACCAGATGCTATTTCTGAGCATGGTTGGAACTTTTCGAATTATCCACAAGGCATATATTATTTTTAATGAGAAAAATAAAATGGTGAAAAAAACCAAACAATCGAAAAACCATGATTGCACTAGTCTAGGAAGCCTTGAACCTAGGTTTCACCCCTATTCTTCTGCCCCAGTGTTGTGTACCCAAGAGAGCTGTTTTCTCTCAAAATTCTCTTACTACATGCACTCTTGGTTTCAACCGCCAGATCTTGTTAGATGTAAAATTCAGACTCAGAAGGGATTGACCTATATGTGGTGGCCACTCCTGTGTTTTATTTCCTTGAATGTCATAATGCTGGATTCATATTTTCTCTTACAATGGTCATAGTGTGTTACCATGAACAAGGAAAAGAGGTTGACAGACAGGCAGATGGAAATTAAGGAAGGCAGGGGCAGGTGGGGGCTAATAAGGGTATACCAGGGCAGGTAGGACCACATCTTTTTGATGCAGTTGGCACAGTACCAAGGCCCCTTGGGCCTGACCCGCTTTGTCTTTGACCTACTGCATTCTACTGTCCTGTGGCAAGGCTTGCTTACTGTCTGCTCTTGGACTACTGTGACTACCACTGAAAATGCTAATTTCCTCATTGCCTCTACCCTGTTCCAAGTGTTAGCAGCATGAGAGCCAAACAAGTTTTTAAAAGGGCAGTAGCTGGGATCTCTAATATTATAGAAACACAAAATCTGTTTCCAAAGTTGAAAGTCTAACTTTCCACCTTTGGATATTTTGAAGCATTTTCTTCCGTCAGGTACAGACCCTAAAGAGGACATTCTTATGATGCTTTTAAATGATGCTATATTCATGTAAACTCTTATGCAAACCCTGAAACATGAGAATTTTTCAGCGATTCTATAGACACCCATGCACACACACACATGCACATGCACGCGCGAGTGCCAGCACTCTGGCTCTGACCACATGTACCTCCATACCTGGCTCAATAATTTCTTTAGTTTGGTCTAGTTCATAAGCAACTTACAAGGTTCCTTGAGCCATGGGTATTATGCTACTGATCTAGTTTGGATAATCTTGGTCATCCTGCTCTATTCCGTCTATCTGCATCGTGGCTCTTGGTACTTTCAGGTGTAGAACAGTTCCTTTCTGTCTGGCCTGATGTTCTTACTATCAGGAGCTCAGCCTCAGCATCACAAGGCTACAACTCTCATGGAATAAGTTATGCCTCAAGCCGGCCGTGTGGTTTGTTCCTTTGGCTTATGAATAAGAAGTATCACATTGCTGTGTACATCTCAGAAGCACCAGATAAATGCCATCAATCACCAGGATTCTTTTAAGAAAAAATAAAGTATCTTAACAAGTATTTGGGCTTAGTATTTTGCTGTCTTCTTCCCATGATCGTTTTTATGTGGTGTGTGTGTGTGTGTGTGTGTGTGTGTGTGTGTGTGTGTGCATGTGTGTGAGAGAGGGGGGATGAATATCTGTTAGTGTGTGTGTTTGGTATGTGCATGTTATATGTGTTTTAGAGAATGATGTGGGTCTGAATGTGCATGTATGTGTGTATATATGAGTGTGACTGCCATCTTAGTCAGGTTAAGATGTCACTAATGTCTGGATTTGTGCTGTGTTCAAATCAGTAGTCCATTCTGGATTTTTTTTTTCCTTGAGGCCTCTTCAGATCCTAGCATTAAATCACCTTGGATGATCAATTTTTCTCTTTTGCTTTCTGAGAAGGATATGGGTTCTCACTCTGGAGTTACGTAGCCCAACATTTAACGTAACAGACTCTATGGGTACCTGCTTCTCTTTAGAATAAAGCTTGTACATACTGGCAATGCAGCAATGCCTTTGTCTTAGGTAATTCATTCACTTCCTGTGGCTTCAGCTTTCTCAGCTTTAATACAGGGTTAATAATTTATTTCCACATAATAGTTTATGCTAAATATTCAAGAAAACGACCGTTTGTATCAATGTTCAAATTAATACCTAGGACACTGTAAACATACAGGTCAGCTCTCTGTAGCTTTATAAATTTATATTTGTACCTTATTAAAGATGGTATAGCTAGTTTTATCTTTTTGTTTCTAGTCAATATCAAGATACCGTGAAAGGTTGTTTTTTGTTGTTTCTTTGTGTTTCTGCATCTTGGCTTGGTAGACATTCTGCCATAGGTAGCAGTATGCTTCTTGTGGCTCCATTGAAAAGGCTGCCTTTTATCAATATAAAATAACCGTCTTTGTCTCTCATAACGCCTTTTGCCATGAATTTCACTTGTAACTGTGGCACATTGCTGCTTTCTCTGGGTTTGTTTTGTGAGCTTGATAAATATTTGCCAACCTTATCCCCTTTCTTCTTGTTTTTGTTTTATTGTTTGTCTTTTGCAAGCAGCATATGGTAGAATTTTGCTTTTAACCCAGTATGAAAGACTCTATCTTTTATTAGGGGAACTTAAACCATTTATACCTACTGTCATAACTGATGTGTTGGGCCTTATTCCTGTCTCTTTGTTTTGTGTTTTCTCTCCTTTATATTTTCTTCAGGCTCGCTTTGCTTCCTGTTTTTCATATTCAAGCTAGCTTATCGTTACACTTTTGTTACTTCCTAGTGATTTAAAAGCTGGATATCTGTCTTTTAACCAATTGTATGTGAATCTGAAAAAAAAAATAATCCTTTCATCCCTATAGTAACATCAGTGTATTGGTGGGTAGATAGACAGGTCACTGAGTATGGAAGTCAGTGAATCCTATCTTAAAACACAGAAAAATGACATTGGTCCTTACTTAGGCCAGTTTGTCATAGTGATGTAAAGCTCAAGATGCACTGCTGGGCTCTTCCTCATATTCCTGTGTTGCACGTAGGAGTCCAAGTTGCCTCCCATCTCCTCCAAGACTTAAGTGCCATGTACATTAGGCTTGCCCCACTACTAACCATTCTCCAAACCAGACAGATTCTCACATACATCCATGTTTTGGTTCATCTCATTTCCTCCTTTCGTGGGAAGACCACTAAGACCTAATGTGTTTTGCCTTTGGCTTCTTCATATTTTTCTATAGATAGAATTATGTACCAGAACTCACTAGATAAACCAAACTGGCATCAGGTTTCAGCCCTATTATTTGTAGGTAATTATCCCCCAGAATTGTTTTTTACATAGAACCAAATATGCTTTACTTGACAATGGGAATGAATATCATGTCTTGGTCACAGAAATGGATAGATGAGATAGAAAGTATAAAAGAGGGGAGTGTAGGGCATAGAATAGGCATTCAATACATTTTGATAAAAACAATATACAGAATAAAAAAGCACAGGAGGAAAGGAAGAATGGATTGGTTTTCTTTAATTCATGTATGTATGTATATATATATATATATATATATATATATATATTTTATATATTTAAATCATGTTATAAAGTGACATTTTTTTAGAAAGATCATTTTAGAAAGAGCAATGTATATACTTCTGAACAATGCTATTGATACATTTTAAATGTGCCTCTCACCCCACAAAACCCTCTATTTCTAGGATAGTACACCAGTCATGTGGTCTACAAAGCATCTTCATTTATATTGGCCTGCCTTGGAAAGAACCATAGACCTATGGCAAATTTATTAAAATGTAGTCTATTTGTTCAATTTATTAAACAAGGAATATGTGAAGGTTTTTCATTTAGAGGAGAGAGTTGATTTATTCTGTTTGGCTTTAGAGAGAGGCCAGGGCTAACTCCAGTGGGGAAAAGTTATAGAAAGGCAGATTTTAGCTCAACCTAAAAATAACAAATGGTTTATTGAAAGAGGATCCATTTCTTTACTTACTTGACATGTTTTCATCAACGGAGCATCAGAAAAGAGCTGACACCTTCCATGCGGCTTCTTTTTCCCCTCACTGGATCACAGTGGTAGGCTCTTTCTCATATGTCAATGTTTTCCTCTGCTATCCATCCATCCATCCATCCATCCATCCATCCATCCATGTTATTATTTACATAACAATTGTTAAGATATTCTTCCTATAACTATCCCAATTATACACACAATTCTGTTACGCAGACATTAAAAACTCATCAAAGTTGTCACTTGTCAGGCTATGCAACAGTTTAAGTCAGATCTGTTTGCTCTCTCCTTTTTCTGCAGAGTTCATTCTCTTCCCTCTTGACTCCACTGTCTCTCAAACAACAGAGTATCTTTTGTGCATGGCCACTACAAACTGGATGCAAGATTAGAAGATCCATCATCCCCCCTCCCCCACAACACTCTTCTTGATCTTATATCTATTTTCTGTTCCTTTCTCCTATCCCCACAACAATCCCAACATGCACAAAATTAAATTCTTGGTATTTTTTCCCCATCAAGTTGTAAGTAGGATCACTTCTTCAAAGCACTGCTCATCATTGCGCATGCTCTCCACATCATGATCATGTGTGTTTTCCTCATTCATATTTAACCTAGAGCGACATGTAAGATTTAGTAGAAGTGACAGAGTAAATGGTGGATCTGTAAGAAACAAAAGAAAGGCATCATTCGCAAAGCAGGGTTAGGGAATCAATACAGGCAGTGAGTTCCCAAGGCTGCAGTAGCAGGAAGCTGATGCCACTTCTACTTATAAAACAGCAAATTTGGATATTCGTTTTTATGTGAGAGTCCATTGTGGAGAAGCCACCTGCCATTCTGGATGGGTACAGCTATTTAGATGAGGCTCTAAAGCTGTGTGGAAGAAGGAAGAAGCATTTTGGATTCCCTCCTGATTCCTTCATGTTCCCTCAGAGCTTCCCATTGTTAGGAACCAGCCAAAGGTTATAGAGGCCCTGCTACACTGCTGTAGGGTCAAGTCTCTGTTGCTCCAGAGAACCAGCAGAAATGGGTCTCGGTAGAAAACAGCTGGTTTGAAGAGGAGACTAAATAATCTTGTGGGCAGAAGTAAAATGCAAATTGAGCACCATGATAGAGTCCTTTCCAGTTTCTAAGGCCTTATGTCCTAGGAGGGAAGAACAAGAAATCTCTGCATGGATTTCCTCTTGAGGTAGATGTCCTTCTCACAACCCTGTCAAATGTCATGCTACTCAGTGTGAAAGGGTTCTAATGGTTGTGATGAATCCTGTCCATTCAGTCACCAGAGAGTCACAAAGTGTTGTACTTTATTCTATATACTGGGAAGAAAATGGGGAAGGAGGCTGGATTGCTGGTGTAACCACGTGTCAACCGCATGATGGGGAAAACAGAGCGTGGCTTTCTTACTTTAGGATGTTTGGTGCAAAATGAATGGGGAGAGGGAGAGAGGGGTTTTAAAGGAGCAGAATGGAACAGGTTAGTCCTGAAAACTAGCAAGGCAAGTGCTGAGGAATCACAAAAGCAGGGGTAGTGCGTGGAGGGAAGAGCTTGCAAGAAACTGCCCAACATATCAAGAAGCCCAGGAACTTCTTTAAAAATAAAACAAACAAAAAACAGTCACAAACAAACAAATAAAAAACCAACTGGCTAAATCTTTACTTCTTCTATATGCCAAGTCCTAAGCACATACTTTGAGAAAGGTCAGGCATTGCCACCCTGTGCACTTATTCCCATAGACCTGTGAGATAGTAAGGTATCCAGAGTGTGATCCTATTGGTGTATAAGAGCCTGGTGGTACGTAGTGTTGTGCTTAGGTATACAGGGTACAGAGACAAATTATTGCAGGTTAGTTGGTATTTTTTTCAAAGTGTCCAGCTTGTAGATTCTCTGGACAATTTTAATAGGCTAGAGCCTTGCCTGCAATTGCTAAATTAGTGAATTCCAGGAAGCTTCCAGGAGAGACAAATTTGTAACTCATGCCCAAGATCAGGAGGGGGGAAATACAGCGTTTGAGATTCTGCTACACGACAGGAAATACAATCCGTGCTTTTATATATCCTGTAAATTCTAAGGTCAGTTTTGCAAGTAGAAAAGTGGGGATCAGATATTGGACTTATCCAAGATAACCTGATAAAACAATAAGACAGAACTCAGCCTCACAGGGTAAGAATCTAAAAGTCATGGTGCTGGTTGTCTTTTTTTTTTTTTTAAAAAAAATTATTGGATATTTTATTTATTTACATTTCAAATGTTATCCCCTTTCCTGATTTCCCCCCAGAAACACCCTATCCCATTCCCCCTCCTCCTGCTTCTATGAGGTTGTACCCCTCTCATCCACCCACTCCCGCCTCCCCACCCTTGAATTCCCCAACACTGGGGCATTGAGCTTTCCCAGAACCAAGAGCCTCTTCTCCCATTGATGCCCAACAAGGCCACCTTCTGCTACACATACAGCTGGAGCCATGGGTCCTTCCATGTATATTTTTTGGTTGGTGGTTTAGATCCTGGGCGCTCTGGTTGGTTGATATTGTCATTCTTCCTATGGGGTTGCAAATCACTTCAGCTCCTTCAGTCCTTTTTCTAACTCCTCCTTTGGGGACCCCATGATCAGTTCAATGGTTGGCTGTGAGCATCTACCTCTGTATATGTCAGGCTCTGGCAGAGCCTCTCAGGAGATAGCTATATCAGGCTCCTGTCAGCATGCATTTCTTGGCATCCATAGTAGTGTCTGGGTTTGGTGATTGTATATGGGATGGATCCCTAGGTGGGGCAGTCTCTGGATGGCCTTTCCTTCAGTCTCTGCTCCAAACTTTGTCTCCATATTTGCTCCCATGAGTATTTTGTTACCCCTTCTAAGAAGAACTGAAGCAACTACACTTGGTCTTTCTTCTTGAGCTTCATGTGGTCTGTGAACTGTATCTTGGGTATTCTGAGATTTTGGGCTAATATCCACTTATCAGTGAGTGCATACCATGTGTGTTCTTTTGTAATTGGGTAACCTCACTCAGGATATTTTCTAGTTCCACCCATTTGCCTAAGAGTTTCATGAATTCATTGTGCAAATGTACCACATTTTCTGTATTCATTCCTCTGTTGAAAGACATCTGGGTTCTTTCCAACTTTTTGCTATTATAAACAAGGCTGCTATGAACTTAGTGGAACATGTGTCCTTGTTATATATTGAAGCATCTTTTGGGATATATCCATGAGTGGAATAGCTGTATCCTCAGGTAATACTAAGTTCAATTTTCTGAGGAATGGCTAGACTGATTTCCAGAGTGGTTGTACCAGCTTGCAATCCCACCAACAATGAAGGAATGTTCTTCTTCACATCCTCATCAGCATCTGCTGTCACATGAGTTTTTTATCTTAGCCATTCTGACTGGTATGAGGTGGAATCTCAGGGTTGTCTTGATTTGCATTTCCCTGATGACTAAGGATGTTGAAAATTTCCTTAGGTGCTTCTTGACCATTTGAGTTTTCTCAGTTGAGAATTCTTTGTTTACTTCTGTACCCCATTTTTAGTAGGGTTATTTGATTGTCTGGAGTATAACTTTTTTTTTTTTAGTAGTATAGAATAGAGTTTATTCAGGGCATGGGGAGGGGAGTTAAGAGGGTAGTAGAGGTTGAGAAAGGCAGAGAGATGGAGAGAGTAGAGAAGTAGAGACTAGCCATGACCACGTGGAGAGAAGAGAGAAGGGAAGGGGGAAGGGAAAAGACCAAGAGGGCAAGAGAAGAGCAAGAGGGGAGCCAGAGTAAGAGAGCTGGCATCTAATTTCTTGATGTCTTTGTGTATATTGGATATTAGCCCTCTATCATATATAGGGTTGGTAAAGATCTTTTCCCAATCTGCTGGTTGACGATTTGTCCTATTGACAATGCCCTTTGCCTTACAGAAGCTTTGCAAATTTATGAGGTCCCATTTGTCAGTTCTTGGGCATACCACACAGTCAGTAGAGGAGGGCTGTCAGAAGGAGGCTTTTCCCTGTACGTGACTGCAAGCATGTAACAAGGTTTCTTGACCAAACAAATGAACATGCCCTCTTGCTTCTTGCTTCCATGATGTTGCATACAACCAGTCCCATGGCTGATCTGTACTGCTCTGCCCCCCCCCAATTCCACACAGCTCTTGCTGCATCTCCTTTTCCTATATCATTTCAAATGTGGCTCAGATGTCCCTCCTATTGGAAGCTTTGTACTCTTGCATAGTATTAGTTGTCCCTTAATGATCCCTCCCTTGCAGACACTGAGCCCCTTTGAACTCTTCCATGTGACTTTAAGCACTGTCTGCAAAGTGTATTCTATCAAATAAATAAATCAAGACCTGAGAAATCCTACAGCATGCTCGGTGCTTTTTAAATGGTAGCTTTCCCTTTTCCTCCTTCTAGAGACTGGAATTCAATCTGAAGATTGAATAAAGATTCAGAAGCAAGCAAGATAGTAATTGCTATGTTTGAATTAATATAATCCAGGAAGACTTCTTCTCTCCCTGTTTCTTACAGAAGAAGTAATTTCTAGGTCTCTGTGTTTGTCCAGTCTGTGTCTTGACCATCATCATTCTGGTCCCCTTGACCCTGTATTCAGAGCATAGATCCCACCTTTCCTAGGGCCTGACTCTTGCCTGAAATGATGCTGAGGCTCTTCCACGCATGGGGTGGAGGTGGGGCTAACTGATGGATTGGCAGGAGCAGGGCAGCACACAAAGTAACAGTAAAGCAGAATGATAATGCATTTCCTAATGGCCTCCTTCACAGCTGTGTACACTGATTTAATCTTTGCAAAGCACTCTATTGTTTATGAGGCCTCTGGGTACAATTTTATGCCTGACTGAAGAGGTTGCTAATAGCTGCCATATTTGTGTTTAAGGACCTGCAAAGGATTAAACGAAGTATTTTAAAGCAATGAGCCATAATAAACTAATAATATATTGCAAATAATAAATGTTTTTAGCCAATAATTGACTACAAATATGATGAACTTTAAATGACAAAACATACTAATTATAAGTGCAGTCATTCCATATCTCCTTCAACAAGGATGGAAAATCTGAGAAGGATAGATAAGTTGGGGCCATTTCAAGTCACTGGGAATGGTGGCATGGTCTCTGAACTCTTCCATTGGCATCATGGCTAAGAACCATCAAAGTCACTTAGTGAAATTCTGGGTTTCATTTCCATCTTAACATCTTGGAGGGCTAAGCCACGCACTTAGATTGATTGAAGATTCCTGCCCCCTTCCTATATTCACTGGCCTAAGGTTTCTCATGCTTGATTTGACTTTATGATAATTGCCACAGGAACAAACCTGCTGCCCCAGAGGATCCTGGAACTGTGATTAAGTGGAACATAAGAAAGGGAGAGTTCATATTTGCAAAGTGCCAACTTGTCTTATTGTTCAGTTTAAGGATCTCACACACAGAGATATGAAATAAAAAGCAGAGTGCTACCAGCAAGCACGGACTCAAGCTGTGTCTTCTTCTATGAGATCTGTAGGGTACATGAAAGGGGTCTTCAGTTCCCACCCTTAGGAAGGATACACTTTACCCACGTCAGATCTTTTTATCTCCAGTTATTTGATTCAGATTCCGAGATGATATAGCCATTTAAATTTGAGACCATATTTTTAACTCAGTGAAAATTTAAACTACCTGTAATTCTGAAATCTAAAATATCCAGTACAGATTTTTCATTGCATTTTCTTCCATAGAAATGTTATGCCATATTAGTGTTAAACTATATTGATAAATAAGCTAAATATTAAACTATTTAGTGCTCTGACTTTCAAAAAAACATTAATTCAGATCACTGGATATTCTCTGACAGATATAATTTTGTAATTGCTGAATAGCCCATAAAATGTAGGCTTGCTTGATTCATGTTTACAATTTTCTACATTTTGCCTTATAATTAATAGTAAACAAATATGGAATCTAATGTTTATTTATTAGACATTCTATGTATTTCTTAATAGACAGATCAACTTCTTGCATACATTTCTGATCATTTATTTGAATGGATTCTGAATATGATTATTATTTAAGAAAGTTATTTAAATATTCCGTCTTATTATATGTCTCCAGATTGCATTGTAAAGATCAATAATTAATTCTACCATTCAGTAGACATTCGCAAATTCTCAAAACTGTTTGCTTATTATTTTAAGATTTATTTATTTATTTTATGTATGTGAGTATACTGTATGCTGTCTTCAGACACACCAGAAAAGGGTATCAGATTCCATTACAGATGGTTGTGAGCCATAATGTGGTTGATAGGAATTGAACTCAGTGCTTTTAATCACTGAGCCATCTCTCCAGCCCCTGTTTGCTTATTTTTAAGGAAGAACAACAATATCAACCAACCAGACCCCCACACACACACCAGAACTCCCAGGGACTAAGCGATCAACAAAGGAGTACACATGGCTCCAGTTGCATATGTAGCAGAGGATGGCCTTGTCATGCATCAATGGGAGGAGAGGTCCTTGGTCCTATGCAGGCTCAATAGAAGCCCCAGTGTAGGGGAATCGAGGGCAGGGAAGTGGGAGTGGGTGGGTGGGTGGAGAAAGATCCTCATAGAAGCAGGGAGAGAGAGAATGGGATAGGGGGTAGCCAGGAGAGAAGAAAACTGGGAAAGGTGATAAAATTTGAAATGTAAATAAAGAAAATATCCAATAAAAAGGGAAAAAGTACTTTAATTGCAAATGGGTCTGTATTTGTTTTTCTTATCAACATCAATTAAACAAGATATAGTTAACATGAATTGCTGATAAATTCATTATTTCACTAATACTCAATCTAATAGCATTATCTATAATATTATCAAGAATTTGTCAAATACTGTGAACCCTTCCCAAACTTGATATTTAATTTTCTATGAATGCCACAAGACACATGCTGAAACCCTTCAGCCAGTTTCCCAGCCCAAACAGTAGCCTTTGAATAGGGCCTGTTAGGTTTCATATTCAGTGTTTACCGAGGCTGACTCAGTGGCTTGGTCCAAATCCAGCTATTGTAGATGCTTTAATATTTTACGTGACAAAATGTATAACAACTTAATATGTTATTATAGAATAAACAGTAAATAGCGTTTGTGATTGTGATGGTGCAGTAAATATTAGCAGTGAGGTGAATGGTAATGGTGGTAATGAGAGTAGAGGGGGAGACAGAGGTGATGGTGGAGGGCAGAGGTAGTTATCCTGAAGATGAAGAAGATGGGGTACAGGCAGAGCTAGAGGAAGCTGAGCTGGTGGTGATGATAGTAGGTAATATTGCAAGAGATAAGTGGGACATGTACATGGGTGGCACAATGGAAACATGAAACAGGTCAGACCAAAAGGAGTGTATGTGCCACTACAATAAGCTAGACAATCTTCCCGGAAGCAGTAGCCATAGAGGGTAGGGTGGAGTCTTAGTTCGGGACGTGAAGTGATCTAATTTAGAATGGGAAAGACACTTTAAGCTGGGAATCCTTCCAACCCTACCATCTAGACATCTACCCACTCTCTTTCTATAAGGTCCAATTTGATTTGGAACAAACAAACAGTAGCAACAAAAACAAAATAAAAGCATGTCTTTGACCAGAGGACGACAACCTAGAAGTTACTTGGAATGAGCCAAGCAGCATGCTGAGAGCCTCGTGGTCATGGCATGAGGATGCAGAGGTGAATTCAGCTGAAATATTTCACCTGCAGACAGGAGGATGAGGGACTCCTACTAAACACCCAATGAGGAAAGCTTTGCATTGGTGGCTAGGATACCCTCCCCCGCCCCCCCACTGGATGGCTTTAAGAACTGGAAATGACAAACACCAGGGTTTTGTTTTGTTTTATTTTATTTTATTTTGTTTTGTCTCTATTAAAAGATTCTTCTTGCTTTGACCAAGTAAACAGGCCTTGAAGCAAAGGAAGAGAAACAGTAAAACTAGAAGAGAGAGAGAAGTATTAGTTTTAAGTTAGGATCCTGAGAGTGGGAATGGATCAGGAGACATTTAGAGGTTAGGTAGTGAAAATGATGGAGTCTACTCCTTAGATGGACACTCCTTAGATTCTGAAAAGCAGGTGGGGTAGCTGAAGAAGAGTTTTCTGAGTTAGGGATCCTGAGGAGAAGCATCTTTGGTGGTGAGAGGATGGGGGAGAAGGATGCCATGATGAGGGAGGCAGTCTGTTAAGGTAATGATGAGACTTTGTGCCCCAAGCCAGACTGTATTCCTGCTCTTCTTTTAGAGAAGGCTGTAAGGGGGAAGGTGTAGGAGGCTCAGAGGGGGGAAAGACAAGATCTCTGTTAGCTATTATATGCAGCAATAACCCTTGCTGTGTTTATTGCCCATTTAATAGAGTGTACATTACAACCCACAGTGATAATCAAGAGATGGGAATGCCAAATAAGATGCAGAGATACCATAGGTGGGAAATTTATTTTCCTGCAAAAAGGTTTGCATTTATGAAAATGGATTCAGGAGGATTCTCAGTCCCTTGCCTTTCTCAGTCTCTCCTTCGTTCTCCAAATAGGAAGCTCAGAAGCCCTTGAGCATGCGCAGTTGGAGGCAGAGATGATGCGCACACAGGAAAGAACATCCTGGCCAAGGGTTGACTCACCCACAGGACTCTAAAGGCCATCATTTTCTGTGAAGGAAAAGGACGAGGACGCCCTGGATTTTCTGCCACTTTGCTAAAAAGACAGATTCTTCCTGTCATAGTCAAAAGCCTCTCTTTTTTTTTTTTATTAAAGATTCACTATATTAAAGTGTTATTTGTTCTGTAACATAATATCAAAATATCTTGGAAATGTTACAACAATAATATGAGAAAATTTTCATTAGACTCAACGTGCTATGGTTGTGGTTGTTCAGTAAATAGAAATTACTCCCACTTTCTCTCATCCATTTCCTCTCCATATTTTAACAGAGCCAGCCATAGTCCTGAGGCATGGGTTGTAAGTAGTCTCAGAGATAGTAGGGTGTCCTTTGTTTTCCGTGGGACCTTGGTCCACATGGACACACTGTTTGAGCACCTATATTGGCCAAGATTCAAGCTAGCTTCTATAGAAGGTCACTGGGCTCTGCTAGCCCAGGCAGTCCTCCCTCTGTTCTTGGGAGCTGGTTGACTTTTGGGTATCTTAGAAACAGCAGCAGCTGCTGGCTGCCTGAGCAGTCACCCGGCTGCAGGCTTCAGGAGGAGCAAAATGCAACATCTGTGTTTCTCCAGCAAAACAGCAGGGCTATTAAAATAGCTCTTGGGCACCATCTATCACTCCTATCATTGCACCGTCTCCCTTGTTTGCACAGGCTGTAGCTGGAGAAGCAACTCTGGAGAGGCAGCCTGAAAGATTGGTGGAGGAGTTGACATGGCCTCTGGAGACTTGGATTCATGTCCAGGCTTTGCCTAAAACATGCTGGGTGACACTGGGCAAGCCATTTGGACTCGCTGGCCTCATTATTTTACTTTAAAAGCACTCAGAGGCAGTCTGGTTTCTAATGACAACCAATGCTTGGAAATGGGTAGATTTCTTTGTTATCTGGTGTTGGGAGACTTTTCAGTGCTTCCATGACTTAGTTTCCTTTTCTACGAGCAAAGGCGATGATAACTGTCATAAGTAATGGCTGTTAACATTGTCTGTGATTCTGACTATGATGTCCTTGTCTTAGTTCCCGACTTACAGTAAGTTCCCATCCAATATGGTCTAATAACTTGTAAGGCCGTCACTATAAAGTCAGTCTAAGCACAGAATCTAAAATCACATTAAGGGTGAGTTCTGTGAAGGACTGTGTGTCTCATTCCCATTTGCAGTATAGCCACATTGCTCCTCACAGGTACACCAGTTGTGGAGTTTCCCCTACTCTATCACTCTTCTAGATTTTCACCTTCTTGAAGCTGTGAGTCCTCTACCAGAATTAACAGCTCATCAGGTGACATCATAACTTTCTCCAGTTCGGTAAAGGATAGAGTAAACGGGCTCGAGGAGACCCTGGTTTACCCAAAGTCCACTCCTATTGGTCAACAGAAGATGAGGAATGAGATGGACTCATCCCTAGCCCACATACAAGATTTCTCTGTTTCCTCTACTCCTCATGATAACTTTCATCATATTTCCTGTCCACATAGAACAGTATAGCTGTACGTGGGAAAACTCTGCCAATTAAGGTTGAAGCCCACCATGACTAGATAGCCTCTGGGCTTGGCACAATATGGATGACTTCCTTCATTAGCAGGACTTCTCATTCTCTGACCTTGTCTGGAGAAACTTTAAGCCCCCATATATGCCTTTACCTGAGGAATGTTACATAGCCTCAATTAGATTACAGGATCAATTTTCTTTCTCCTGATAAAACTTATTCAGCCAGCACCTGAGATTCCTGAAATGCTTCCCCATGCTAATGAGGCGTTTCAGGTACCCTAAGCCCTCAGCCAATGACCCTTGCCCATCCTGGATGTTCCTACCCTCAGTCCCCCAAAACTGTATAAGCCTCGAATCACCCTAGGTAAGGTTGGTCTGCCTTCCGATAGCTGGTCCCAGTGGAGTATGGTCACCATACATACTCACAGGGCTTCAGAACCCCACCCTGCTTAACTCTGCCACTGCCCTCATGGACTGTGTGGCCGACTATCCATGAGAGTGGGGAGAGCCACAACTGGTATGTATAGTCCATGTATAGTTCTTTACGCATGTGTGTGTATGTGTCTTTTAAGAGTGATCATCATGAAGCATTGTATCTATATTCTTCCCATCCCACACATGCACATACAGTTTGTACAGCATTTATTTCTTCATAGGCTGGTATATTTGAGGAGACAACCATGTTGCAGAATTCATATGTACCTTTGTTTGAATAACCTGGTACTTAAAACACAGAATGTGCTAATGAATGTTTAGAGAATGAATTAGATCTGTAGCTAATTCTGCAATAATTATTCATTGATTATACTTTGTGTTCCTGAAGGCAGTTACCATGAGCCTTCTCTTTATTTTATTTAGTTTGTATTTGTTTCTTTTGGCAAAATGGTTGAAGTATAAACAGCAAAATTTGTTTTTCCTTAAAACTTCATTTCCTACTTCTAAAAGACATTCCTAATGCCAGTGTGGAACTATGGACAAAACTCTGAAAATTTTCTGGGACCTAAAATCTCATCACTATTACAGCATTTGTTATAGGTCTTGAGATTATTTAATGCTACTTTGTATTGCATTATTTTGTTTTATAATGCATTATAGAATGAAAGATTTCAATTCATCAGCTTCTGTTTGGGATTTTAAATAGGTTAATAAGATGCAAATGGAAGCCACATTTTTTTTATTCTGTTACAAACATTGTATACAGATAGCGCTATGCTATTTGGGCAAAATGTAATGAAACGTAATTTAATATGATACTTTCCAACACATTAGATCATTCCTAAGGGCTTTACAACTATAGTCCTAAACTGTTAAACCATAGCTAAAATAAGTCCAAACAAAATGAGTTTCTTTCCTTATTTTATAGGCCTTCCTAGTTTGATGGCTTTTGGTTATCCATGCCAAATGATGTTTTGAGTTTCATGTGGTTAGGCTGGGCTATAAGTGAGTTTGAAAATATGCAGCTCTCCTCATGAGAATATATTGCTGTTTCTACTTTTAGCCTGTTCTTCAATTCACCAACTACTCTATTTATTAATTCACCAAACCCACTCACTCATTTATTTATTCTACATTGTGTCAAGCTACATGCTTCTGAAATTAATCTTTCTGTTTTTCCTACTCTCATTCTTGAGTCATAGGCTGTGGAGTCCAGGATATCCTACTTTAACAGAGCCTGGCATAGTTCCTCATTCCTAAAGAAATATGGATATACAGACACAGGAAGAATAAATGTGTGCTTTCTCCTGCATACTAAGGTCATTTACTCTAAGAATTAACTGTATCACTCAATGTTTTTGAAAAATGCACTAACAAACCCATCCCTATGTCCATAAAATGGGAATTGAACACATCCAGGTTTTCTTTGAGGATGAAACAATAAGCCAACTTTGCTAGAACAGTACCTGACATGTAGTGTTTGATCTGTTCTTTTCCTGGTGAAAGATAGCAGGATTTCCTACTCAAAATATGACCCGGCAACCAGTAAGGGAACATGGGCAGGGCATATTTGTATGTCCCAGCTTGGAAAAATTCCAGAAAATGTCTGTAAGCACAGCTCCATGGTGTTGGATTTTCTCTTCTCTGCGTCAGGCTAGCTTTTGAGCTTAGAAGAGAGATGATAAGAGTCTATGCAAATCCTGTTCATCTGTTCTCTGCCTTTCCTTCACCTAGTTCACCTGCCTTGTCCTTCAGATACCTGCCCACATGTCAGCTCCTCAGGGAAGCCTTCTGTGACACTTCTCTGTAAGTTAAACAAGCTCACTGTAGCCTGTGTGTCTGCCCCACCCTGCCACCTCCTCTGTGTGTCAGGTCACATTGGTTTGAATGTGTATATGCTTTCCTTGACAGGCATTTCTCTTGTGCACAGTTACATGCCTCTCTTTTGATTCACATATACTCAGAGTGTTATATGGAGGAGCTTATGTTATTTATTTATTTTAATTAGATGTTTTCTTTATTTACATGTCATACAATATCTCCTTTCCCAGGTTCCCCTCCAAATAAAATTAAATAAAATTAAATTAAATTAAAAAACAAAAACAAACCCCTGTTCCCTCCACCCTCCCTGCTAACCACACCACCCTTTCCTGTTTACTAGCCCTGACGTTCCCCTAAACTGGGTGGGGCATAGAACCTTCATAGGGCCAAGGGCTTCTCCTCCCATTGATGACCGACTTGGCTCGAGAAAGGACCCAAGGAGCCGAAGGGTTTGCAGCCCCTTAGGACAAACAACAATATGAACTACCCAGTACCTTCAGAGCTCCCAGGGACTAAACCACCAACCAAAGAGTATACATGGCGGGACTCATGGCTCCAGCAGAATATGTATAGCAGCAGATGGCCAAGTCAGAAAGCCTATGTTATTTCTATGTTTTGTTTCCTCAGGACAAAGCACGATGCCCACTCCACCTCCAGCCCCAAAGAATGCCTTGATATTTATTGACTGAATGATTGGGGAAAGAAAAGAAGCACATATTATTTGTTTTAGAGAAGGATTTTTTTTATGGCTTAGGAATGAGGAAATATTTTGAAGGATGCCAGAGTCACCCATAGCAATGATTTACTTGAAGGATTCATGGGACTCAGCATCTCAACCCATCATCATACTCAGGACTTGGACATTTTACAGAAGTCTGGCAAATATGCGCAGCTGGATCAGTAGGAGGACACATAAGTGGAGTCCTGAAGAATCCAAATTCAGCCTTCCTAACTTCTAACCCAGGAGGGTCACATGGGAGGGATTTTACCTTGTAAAGAAGCAATGTTTGTATGTTACTTTGGCCCAAGGGAAGTCCGTTTGAAACTTTAGTGTTTTTGTTAGTTTGACTTTTTTTTTTCTTAGAAAGGGTCTGTAGCCTAGGCCATGCCCATAGGATTCATAAGGATGCTAGGCATATGCCCATTCTGTTTGATAACCACCAAAATTTCAGGCCTTAGGTAGAAAAGATATGCTCAGCATAAACCACATCCTTTGCACAAACAGCCAGGTACCATGGATCTGTGCTATGAGTTAAGGACTGTTTGAAGAGCCAAGTGCCCAGCTATTATCCAAGGACAGATCTTGTAAGCAGACACTCCGATGTAACAGCTTTGGGCACTTATACTGGTTCTGTTACTGCATAAGGTACCAGTTTTTAATTTTCTCATGTATGTAAGGAGACAGCTGAGAGATGCTGTTTATAGGTATGGACACAATGCTGCTCAGGGAAGTGCATAAAGGTGGCCAGGCCTGGGGACCAAGTCGATTGTGTTTCAAAGACCTAGTTTTTACTCTACTGTGTTTCCTGGGGCAAGCTTCCAACCTATATGTGTTCTTTACTCATATGTGTAGTGAATAAAGTTAGAGTATGTCACAACACTGTTACAAAGACTAAAAGAGATCAAGGACTCATTCAATAGTGTTTGGTTTGGAATAAGTACACCTTCAATGGGTGCTGTGCTATCTTTATCACTGTTCAGTATGTTCCCAATGGTTAGCACTCCATGTTTGCCTAGTGCATATTAGCTGAGTCACTGAATCTGCATGGGACAAACTGCTGAATCCCTAATTCTGCTTCTTGCCAGTGTTTTACAGAATAACCTGAGATCAAATATAATATTATAGTCTTGCCATTCTTCATTATCTCAGTTGTCTTGCTTCTCA